>CABFOW010003336.1:34597-64424 GCA_902141385.1 Timema californicum
CTTAAATATCCAAAAATATTTTTGCAGCCCCCTAGGTTTTACTAACATATTGATCATAAATATATTTAATAGGACCTCTTCTATTTAACACTTTCCACTAATTAGTTTGTTCTTTTTTCAAATGTATTACTTAATGCTATTCGCATGCATGAGTCAATTTCGCTGCTGCTTCATTTTAATTTACCATTGTGGAAAATACCTTTTTACATACATAAGTAGAAACAAAGGGCAGTAAATTTTGAATGGTGATGCTAAACAGATGGGGATTATATGTACCAATTGTGATTTCTATTACCCATGCCTCCCTCCCCTCCATTACCCCAAAAAATTGAGTGTGTGCTGTACTTAAATGCTTAACTATCATCGAATTCTTTCTTCTAAAAAGTAAAATTTAAGATCATTGACTTAGGTAAAAAGCAAATAACTTTTTTTTTTAATTTTGAGGCCTCCCAGAGGGCTGTGTCCCCTGGTTAAAAATTGCTAATCCACACCACTTGATAAACACGAACATTAATACAACTTCCAGCAAAGGAACATGTTAGTATAATAAGGTGGGTGGTCTACCTATGCATCAAATGCTTATTAGGTGCTCTGTCATTAGAAAAACAATTTTTTTCTGAAAATAATCATTAACTACATGAACATTCATAACTAAATAGTTGATATATTATGATCCATTTCGATCATTGATTAATCTTTAAGTAGTTTCTTATATTGGATCTTTGTAACATCTGAAATTGACTAAATTTACAAAAATTACATCGAAATTAGACTTAAATATTTATATTGAAACTTCATCACACTATTTCCTACTGTTATCAAGTTAAAAAAAACCTTTAAATTTAACAAAACAATCCAATTTGAAAATTGAAAACGTGTATCAATATTTTTGTATTTGTGGAATGGCTTCTATTTTTATTAAAAACTACTTTCAAAAATCTACTTGTATATTGTGATGTTCATGTGCATACAGGAATTTAGGCAATGATCGATCACCTACCATCCAAACTGGTTCATATCTCAGAGGAATCAAACTAAGTCCTCTCATATTATGAGTTAAACTCCTGAAATTGAGTGTGGGTTTAAATAGCCACATATAAAAAATAATTCTAATAAAAGTTATTCAGGGCAAACATTTTCAACCTATGTCGATGCACACTATTTTCTACATTATCACTTTGTATTAAAGAGTTTGTCCAACATTTTATTTTCCCTTAGTCTGCCAAAATAAACCAAATTTGTTTCCAGTGACTCAACATCTTCTGTCATATTTATGACCACACTCACTGCTATTGTTTACTATACATCAGGTTAGAGTGTTTTCAAATGGGTGTGAACAGTCATTACTCATTAATGGCAGTGGCTAATATTAAACATGGAAACACCTCTTGAAATGCTTGTTGCAGAAGTTGATGAGGTCGTGTTTGTCACAGTGCTGGCAGGCAGCAGCTAGTTGAGAACAGCACATGGAGTTGTGTTGGCAGCACTGTGGCCAGCGAGAGGAGTTATGAGTGTCACATGCTCTACACATGTCACAGTCTTCACCTGTAACATTACACTTTGAGACTTAAAATTTGTTGCAAGCTTGGTCCATTTTGCAATTGTAGTCGCTCCATTTGAAACTTTTTATTAATGACCAACAATGTTCCCTGCACAATTTAATAATATGTTATGTTTTCAATAGAAGTGACTTATTACAAATTGGGATTTCTAATGAATATTTATTTCTTCGATTTTGCTATCAATAAAATTATTTATTCACTAATAAAATACAAATTTTATGAAGTTTTTAAAATGAAGCCTATAAATGGCCTTGTATAGAACTTAAAATAACTTATAAAACATTCACTTTTCATAGCTTTTTCAGGAAAGGACCCCACTAAAAAGCTTTTAAAGGCATCTGTTTTTTTTAAAAAAAGAACCCAAAAGGGGTCACGCCAAATAGCTTCTATTCCCATCTAATTTAAAAAGAAAAAATCATGTTATAACTTACGATTATAAAAACCCTCTCCCTAAATTATATTCTCTGTACGTCCATGCTTGTGTGTACTGTACATAAACCAATTAAAAGTATGACTGACCCGGATTAATAAATAGTCTACAATATCACTCTGGCAATAGACTAGATTTCCGATGACAGGTCAGAGTTTTAATCTCGGCTAGGTTTACCTAGACTGCTGAGTTATGGACTTTTCTCATTTTACTCCCTCCACCCTTCATTATTGTTAAATACTGCCTCTAGAAGCGAACTCCAATAAAACAACCGGTAGAGATACCATCCCGTCCCGCCCTCCAAGGCCGGTCACTTGGTATGTCATGCCTTGGCGAAGGTTGATCCAGTTCCAGGGACAAGGGCGTGGTTCAAGGAATTTCCTCGACCAAACAAACCTGGGTTCGTACATGCTTCCTTGGAATAGAAAGGAAAGAATTTCAAGGAGCCTGCTTGCTCGCCGGAGATGATTAGCTCGCGTATAGAGAAATACAGCACAACCCGCTTCAATAGTCTAAAACTGGATTCAAACGTTCGCCAAAAAACAAGCGCAGAACAAAAACGAGGTCACGTGACGAGCTCTAAGCCCATCACAACGTTTCCTCCTCATGAGCGCGAACTATTCTGCTGAAGTTCAACTCATCTCTACTCCGTCCGCCCTGACCGAGATGTTCGGCACGGGAGAGCCAATCAAATCGCAAATCAGTGAGCATGCGTATTTGATAACGCACGCGCTGTACAGCCAGAAGCAAGCAGACATTTTGGTTGGCCATTGTTAGGCGATTTGAAATAACCCGTCAATGGAGAACGTGTATATTGAGTACCACGACACAGCGTTATAATTTAAAAACGTCCGACTGGAGAATGATTTGAAATGTATGTGTATCCACCATATAATAAAATATGTTGATAATCAGTTATTTAAGTTTGTATTGCAATGCATCATGGGTCAACATACAGCGTGAGAGTTACTGCGCAATTCAAGCAGATTCTGTCTGTTCTCTATTTTTGGCCACCATATTAATATCTTTTCAATCGATCGTTTAAAAAATTAACATCTGCAATGAAAGTCGATCTTTTGGACTCGTAGATAAACTATCGAGTACTTTCAAATAATATTTGAGTGTGATCAAAATGTTAGAGAAGAAAAGTTGGAGACATAAATATTCGAAGGAAGATAAAATTTAAATAGTGGACATAAAATTCGAGGGAAATTTAAATTTAAATAGAGGACATAAATATTCGAGGGAAGATTACATTTAAATAGGGGACATAAATATTCGAGGGAAGATTACATTTAAATAGGGGACATACATATTCGTGGGAAGATTAAATTTAAATAATAAATATAATATTTTATAAACTCAAAAATAAATCTAAAATAGAGTGGAGAAATTATGGTAGATCTTGGGACCTTTGGAAAGCGTATAAAACAATAGGGCTCCAAAAATACTGATGACCACTGGTCTATAAGGCATGTGTGTGACCCGATATATGGATCTGTGCGTCCCGGGGATCGTTCGATTGAGAAACAAACAATGCAGCCCTATTCATATTTTATAAACGTTGTAGAAATACACAATTTGGGATCGTGACATTTATAGATCGAACATTATTTTGTAAGATCTACCAATTGAGGTTGGTATACCAAATCTCTACTCTTTACTCCAAAATCTGGTTTAATTTGCGCACAAAATATGTGCAAAAATTGGCAGCATATATATGTTTGAACAGTCTTTTTTCTTTATGTCTGACACCTTGGCTTAGTAGCATGTCTGTCTACTTAATCAAGAGTCCCGTGTTTGATTCCTAGAATCGGCGAAAATTTTATTATTGGTGAAATGTGGGAACGGCTGGGGTCTGGATGTTGTGTTTGATCTATATTTAAGTTGGTTTATAAGTCATGTGCTGATATAATTAGTCTCTTTTCAAAAGTGCAAGTTAAATACCTCAAATAGATTAAAATGATTTTTTATACATTAGTTGTATTTTTGTTTAAAAAGGATTTTTGATTTAGTATTTTTTCTGGCAGTAAACAATATTTTTAAATGTGGCCCAATTCGTATTTTCAATCTTCGATGTGGCCCTTATGACCAAACAAATTTGACACGATGCTCTAAGGCGTCACTCTCGTGTTAGACTGACCTGCTGACGACGTCATGAGTGGGGGTTCGAATCATGGTTGAGTCTAACGAGGGTAGCTTTTCCTAAATGTTTTCTCACTCTCCTTCTAAGCAAATGAGGGTATATTATCTCTAAAATTCTTCCTTCATTTCTATCCCATTAGAGTACTTTTCATGTGTATTGCTTGAACAGGTAGTAAAAGGGTTACTGAGGAATAGTTATTAGATCTACTTTCACGTACTCGTGTCCATTCTTAAACCATTTATAACATTTGTTCATATTATATGTTTTGAAATATTTTGTTTTGTTGTTGTTATTATTGTTGTTGTTGTAAAATAATTGTTGGAAATTTTTCTTACCCCTTAATCAAACTAACCGAATTTTTAATATTCTATATTTTAAATACCTATAAAATAACAAGAATAATTAATATAATAAAATATTTGCAAAATTTTCCGCAAAAAAAATACGTTTGTATTTTAAAAAGGGGTTGGTGACCTGGCGGTCTAGGGGTAAGGTGTCAGACTTCTATGCTGGCGGCCGGGGTTCAATCCTTGGTCCCGGCATAGATTTATCTGATTACCAAACCCTTCCTTCACCTCTGACAAGACATCTTGTGAATGTGGGGAATGCCAGGCCTCCACCGTGGTTCGGATTCCACGTTAAACTGTAGGTCCTTCATTTCATCTCACAATCACCCTACCATTACACATTAGCGTAAGAGCGTATAACCCGAATGGGTAGTAAGACGTGGTGCTAATAATAATATTAATAATAACAGGGAAGTAAAGTGGGAAAGCGTTTATGAAAAACCACCCGACCGAGATGATAACTCTGATATCTTGTTATCTGAGGTCCAGTACATGACGGGTACATTTCTTCTAAGCTACCCTCTCAATCCCGACTCCTTATAGTAAGACGCTTATAACCTTAGTACTGAACATACTACAGATCAAATAAAAAAAGTTAAAACATGTTTAAAGTAAAAAATTAAATAACTGTATTTTGATAATTCAAAATAACTTGACTACTCAATATGTAAGTAAAACAAATTGTAACAGAATGGAATTTTATGAATTAACCCACCAAATTAGATTAATAAAATACAACTTTTGATAGAGATATATTTTAATTGTAACCTTTAAAATAAATATTTAAATAGTCTTGAATTTACTGATGATAACAGCTCTGAAATCTTAAGCATTTATGTTCTTCTCCAATCGTGAATTTTCATTTTTATGTTACTTTAACGCTACTAAGAGTGTTCCAGTTGAACACATTATTGGAAAGACGTGTGCATCACTCAACGCCCCCCTGCCATCCCCCTCATACCCCCCTCGCTAACGACGACCGTGTATGTAAGTTTTAAGTAAACGCATCATCATTCGCCTAGAGAGAGGGTGGGAAACCACAAATGATAATAAATCAACTCTCGATGTGCCCAAATAGATTTGAACACACACATCAGTCCTGCAGGTACCTAGGAGCTACCCACATCGGTGGACACACGGACAAAGGCTCAAGTATCACCTTTTCTGGTTTGCCGGGGACGGAGAGAATGGGACACCGGCCGGGTGTATGAGGTGGTTTTTCCTCAGTGGTTTCCCACTCTCCCTCCACCCGAGTATGTGTATATTTCCTGTAAGCTCTACCTTACTCATTCCTATCTCATTACTGTCATCAGGACATGCATCAGGGGCAGCATGGTCCAAGGTGCTACTCACGCAGTAGATTATGCTGCCGATGGCCGGGACATCACGGTTCAAATCTCAATCAGGTGTACTGAGAGTAGTTTTTTCCAAAATGGTTTTTTACTCTCCCCCCATGCAAATTCTGGTCTGGTCTTAAAAATATAACCTTCATCATCGTAATTAGTAGGCCTACATAAGCGTACAGCTCGAACGGGTAGTAAGATACATAGCTTTAAAAAAAACTGTCGCTAGAGTAGCATGATCTGATAATAAGATGAGGAGCAAACAAAAATAAACAAAATAAACACTTTAGTAACAATAAGCTACGTATCAAAGAGTGTAAATTACATTATAAGTTTGTTCACAATGTAGCAGATTGACTAAATCGGTTGGTTGCCTAGTTCAAGGGGTACTAGGATAATACGAGACAAGTTGTTTTCTATTTGGTACTTTCACCCATGACTTGCCAGGAAAAATCCGCTGAAAACTACGTCAATTGGTATAGTTAGTTCTTCCTTTATATCCACTTTTGGGAAATAATGGTTTAATGACGAAAGAAGTACACTCGGAACTTACAAAATCTTAAGAAAATAAATACCAGCATAACAACATGTTCGGAAAGGTATTTTCACATACCTTCCAGGCTTACTTTACTTGCCACACTCGACATGGGACCGACGGAAGGCTTTACGTCCTCCCCGAGGGAAGTTGTGCTACGAATGTTTATCGCTCAATAAAAATCCATCGACCTCGGGTTTAAAACCAAGAACACCGGGTCCTGAGGAGAGAACTTTACCACAAGACCACAGAGGTTGACTACAGATGATTCTGAGGAAGGTATTTACTATTTGTAATTGGGTTCATCCTGCTATCCAATTAATAAATAGTATCTATGTGCTAGAGCAAAATGTGTATTATTAACCTGCTCTACGAGCTCTGTATTTTTATAGTATTTAAGTAAAGGGCCGCATACAGGAGGGGGGGTGGCAAAGGGGATAATTGCCCTGGGCCTCACATTCCAGGGGGCCACATTTACTCCAAAAATTATTAAGTTCAATTACAGTTATTATTCTAAATTTCGCATCAAATAGTGTTCAGATAAAAAACAACAATAATTATTCGCTTAGTGATAGTATTCCATTTCATATTCCTGAAAACCCTAACTTTATTTAGGTTAATATTTACATTATTCAAGCAATGTGCTGCAGTACGGTAGACTACGCCACCACTGTGCCACCGCTATCGGTCTACAGACAACTAACAGTGCAATAGTACAGAAAGGAATTTGATTATGTAACTTAATTTGTTTGTATTTAATAAAGTACAATTATTTAATGGGTTGATCAGTATTCCATAAAATATGCAAAATTATTAAGTACTTAACATAAGTACCGAGTACGTATTAATATATTATAATGGCGTAATACTAAAACTGAAAAATTGCCGTACAAAAAGGGGCCTCCAATTTTTTATTTATTTTTTGCCTCGGGCCTCACATTTTCTTAAAACGGCCCTGTGTACGTAAGGTTTATTATTGTATACTCCATTCACGGTAGGAATTACTCCCTGAAATGTCCTTTTTACTACCAATACCTTACTATATAATAGATTACTGGTAGGGAAAAAGGCCTTTCAGAAAACAATTCCTACCGTGAACAGACTTTATGACCTCTCTCCGTAATCTTAATCATGTGATATTATGTAACGTAAATGGAAAATATAATAATTTGTCCAATCATACTCGTAGAAATAAAACACTTTCAGCTAATTCTATAAACATAATCAACATTTTAGTCATTTTACTTTTTTGTTTAACTTTCTTTGTTAAAATAACGATAACATTAATATTAATGCATTTAAGGTACATGAAAATATAGTTTTTTTTAATGGTGGCTTTTCATTTACTTACATTGATGCTGGACGAGGAAAACAGATATAATTCATTGTAGTATACATGAAGAAAATAACCGGTTCATAATTCATTAGTAACGCATTTCACAATTCTATAAAAAGAGAATATGAAAGTTTATTTTTATAATAATAATATTATTATTTGTTTCCTGTTGTCTATAATTATTGTAATGCAAAAGAAAAATGCTTTTCATTTCTAGTTTTTTTAATCGGTCCAAGCTATAACTTATCCAAGGTCATAAATTGTGCTACTTTGCGAGCAAGATTAAGGAAGAAAACTATGTGATGGATTTAGAATAGATTTTTACTCTTTGAAAGAAATGTATATATTTAATTTGTGTTTCGAATAGCTTTATTAGATCTATAGAGAAAGGTACACAAGGATAAACTCAATTTTCAGGTAGGCATTATTATACCATTAATCAATTAACTGATAATTATTATGAATACAAATGATTATTAATTTAACTATAAAAAGAAAATGATTTAGTTTTTATATAAAAATGTTACTTTTGATTTAAAAGTTTCTTAGTCCTCAATTAATTGTTTTATTGTTGTATTTACACCCACTGTATCTTATTACCTGTCGAGGCCTATACGTCTTTTAATTACAATAATTGAGCAGGGAAGAGTTAAGTAAAATTTAGAGGATATAACCCCACATTTTCGTAGAGAGATAGTTAGAAACCATATAGGAAAAAACACGCTCAATATACCCGGCCGAGATTCGCGCACCCTCCTTGTCATCTGCAAACCAGACCTTTAGTTCACGTGCCCACCGATGCTGGTGATCCGACTTTAGGTAAGTTAGGTAGTTTCCGTCGCTGATAGCCTACTATTATTATTATTAGCACCGCGTCTTACTACCCGTTCGGGTTGTACGCACGTACGCTAATGGTTAATGGTAGGGTGATTGTGAGATGAAATGAAGGACCTACAGTTTAACGTGGAATCCGAACCACGGTGAAGGCCTGGCATTCCCCACATTCACAAGATGTATTGTCAGAGGTGAAGGAAGGGTTTGGTAATCAGATAAATCTGTGCCGGGACCGAGGATTGAACCCCGGCCGCCAACATATAAGTCTGACACCTTACCCCTAGACCGCCAGGTCACCGACGATAGCCTACCATGACATTTAGATATTGTTTGAGGATGTGTATACTAATAACAACTTAATAAAGACAATCAGACCTGCTTCAATGGCCACATGGTCTAAGGCGTCATTCTCGTGTTGGACTAGACTGCCGATGACGGGGAGATCGGGGCTATAATATTGAGTGGGTATATTGAGGGTGGTTTTCCCTAAATGGTTTTTCACCCTCACTCCACGCAAATGCAGGTATGTTTCCTTTAAATTCAACCTTTCTCATATCTAACTTATTAGCTTAATTAGTAAACCTACATATGAGTGTAACCTGAAAAGGTAGCAAGGCCGCGGTGATAAAACAAAATTCAGTGGCCGAATGGTCTAAGTTGTCACTCTCATGGTGGACTGGCCTGCTGAATACGGGGAGATCAGGGTTCGAATCCCGGTCGTGTTTACTGATTGTGGTTTTCCCTAAATAGCTTCCCATTATCCTTCCACGCAAATGCGGGTAGATTACCTCTAAAATACTGCCTTCCTCATTCCTTTCTCATTAGAGTTATTATTATTATTATTATTATTATTATTATTATTATTATATATGCGTATCACCTGAACAGGTAGTAAGACGCAGTGATAAAAATAATCTTCATTGCAGTCACTCAGGATTAAGCACCTTCATCCTGGATAATTATGATGGATTCGTCGAGGTGTTACTTCCCACAACGATCCTTTCTTGGAGGTAGTCGAAGACTAAGTAAAAAAACACTTTTAGTCACGTCTTTGACATTCAACATCGACTGTAGCTGTCCGTGAGGGTTTCCGGCGGGAGATAAGAATCAAATCAACATTCGAGGTTACTCATTCTGAGACTGGGAATGACATTTTTTCCGTACAAGTTTGTGCAGTGGAAAAACAGCGCATGCGCGAGCAAATCGTTTACAGTCATGTTGAGTCCATTGTATTTCTACTGTCCGTCCAAAATCATGTCCTTGTAGTTTAGTTTGTTCTGGATGCTGATGACATTGAAGATTCATTATTAGCACCGCGTCTTACTACCCGTTCGGGTTATACGCACTTACGCTAATGTGTAATGGTAGTGTGATTGTGAGATGAAATGGAGGTCCTATAGTTTAACGTGGGATCCAAACCACGGTGGAGGCCTGGCATTCCACACATTCACAATTTGTGATTAATACACTTCTTGTCAGAGGTGAAGGAAGGGTTTGGCAATCAGATAAATCTGTGCCGAGACCAAGGATTGAACCCCGGACCCCCAGCTCAGAAGTCTGACACCTTACCCCTAGACCGTCAGGTCATCCAGACATTGAAGAGATGTAGGTTTAGTGGTTAAGTCCAATTTTCATAGGAAAGGCTCTTTTCACATACTATGTCATACGTCAAATCATGCGATCTAAAGCTGTCATCTTTGATATACATTATCAATACCTATCAAATGAGACAAGTTTTCATTAATTGCTTTCAATTTTAACCGCAAAATAAAAGGTTTTTTTTCTTCTTCAAAAAATCCCTCCCTCTAAAAATGGTATTTATATTATTTTTTCTACGGTAGCAGGGAAGAATTTTTCATGTCAAAATAAAAGTATTTTACTTTATTCCCGTCCTCTAACAACAAATCCTCTCTTAACAACAAAGTATTCTACACGTTTCGGAGGTCACTTTGTCTAGAGCACTACTCTCACAATATAGGGACTAGACTGCTTATGTCGGGGAGATTGAGGTTCAAACCTGGAGGGGTGTATTTAAAGGGGTTTTTCCTAGATTGTTTCTCTCTCTTTCTCTCCCTCTCTCTCTCTCTACCTCTCTCTCTTTCTCTACCTCTCTCTCTTTCTCTCCCTCTCTCTCTACCTCTACCTCTCTCTACCTCTACCTCTAACTCTCTCTTTTTCGCCCTCTCTACCTCTCTCTCTCTTTCTCTCTCCCACACACACACAAAATGTGCGGGTACGCTATTTCTAAATTGAACCTTCCTCATCCTTAACACTTTAGCGTAGGTTTGTAAGTCGTGTGCTAATATAACTATTTTGTTCATAAAGTGAATGTTAATTATCTCACCTGCTGGACAATCGTCGGCCCTGCGCCTGGCCTCCGCTCTTCTGCACTCCAGCCCGTCTTCCCCTGGGGGACATGACGTCACATTCTGCATAATATCGTCACCGAACACCGGGTGAGTCTGGAACAAATACATACTCTGACATTCACTACTTGTTGATAGTTACACCCAACTTTATAAGCAACATGTTTTGATTTGTCATCATTGAGAATACCTGCCCAAAACTACTAAATGGTAGAACAAAAGCATATAAATTTCGAAGCTTTCAAAAATCATTCATCAGCAAAATATGATTGTATACATAACTAAAACGACAAAAAGTTATGTCCCTAACCGCTACTGCATAGGAAGCCCCTTACATGCAAGTTGTTTATAAATTCACTAGATATATATTTTGACGCATTAATACAACAAACACTGACACTTTTGGCAGTAAATGTCAATTTTTTACCGGATTTAAAATTTACAAAATTATCTATTTGCCTTTTGGTGAGAGTAAAAAGAGGGTTCACACAAAATTAAAGGGACAGCGAGCTATGGCAGCCTGCTGATTCCATAACATTGTCTTATTGACGTGTGAGAGGCGCTAGACAAGGATTTATAATATTTTTAACTTTGTGTTACTTTTATGTGTGAAATGATTGTTATTATTACACTTGTGCCTCTTTAACCCAAATATCACAATTAAAAAAAAATGATCAGACAAAATAAAAGATAAATATTTAGGGAGAATAGTACTTCTGAACATTGTGGATTTAATCATTCTATTTAGAAAAGAACGTGGGGCGGGGTGGGGGTGAAGAGGGGGAAGAGGGTCGTAAGTTGGAATACCATCTTTATTAAGATTTTTGTTCACAATAATGACATTTTACTTTATTATTATTGTTATATTATGGATATTGATAATATGTATCAAAAATGACAGCTAATGATCACATGACTTAACGTAAGAATACGAGAAAGAAGATCTAGTAATTGTATAGCTATCAGATAAGGCGTTTCCTACTAAATTTAGTATAGTTCATGTATGTTTTTCAACTTTGTTTATACATGTGTGGGTGACCTGGCGGTCTAGGTGTAAGGTGTCAGACTTCTGTGCTGGCGGCCGGGGTTCAATCCTCGGTCCCGGCAAAGATTTATCTGATTACTAAACCCTTCCTTCACCTCTGACAAGACATCTTGTGAATGTGGAGAATGCCAGGCCTCCACCGTGGTTCGGATTCCACGTTAAACTGTAGGTCCTTCATTTCATCTCACAATCACCCTACCATTACACATTAGCGTAAGTGCGTATAACCCGAACGGGTAGTAAGACGCGGTGCTAATAATAATAATAATAATAATACATATGTGTGGAATTACAGTCTCACAAATATTATCCCTTAAAAGGTAGAATTGCCTTCCAGAATTCGAAAGTTAAGACCTAGTAAAAAAAAAGAGTAGCCACTTCAAGGCTCGGCATGGCATTTTTTCCATCAAAACCTTAATAAATGTGTTAATTAGTGATGTTACATAAGTTGTAGTTACATAAATGTTGTTAATTTCCGTCTCGTCGCTCTTTTAACTTTATCTGTCGGAATAGACGACACGTGGGATGACATGATAACTAGAGCAGACAAAGTATGTTCAAGAGAATGGCGGCCTGTTTTTCCTGTCTTACTATGTCATTGGGATCTACTGAGGCGAGTACCATTAGAATGAGGCTGGAGGGGCTGGGGGTAACATATCTGAACACAGCTTGTTATAAACTCCTCACTTCTAAGTTATAAAATATTTCATAATTTAAGGTAGAAATTAGCTTTTGTCATGGATAAATCTTTAAATTAAATCAAGTATAATTGATAAATGGATCGCCTTTGTGGTCTAGTGCTCAGAGTTTCTAACTAGAGATCCAAAGGTCCCGGGCTCGATCCCAGGCACTTTCACATTTTCTGTGAAGCCTTGAGTCTGGAACAGGATCAACTCAGCCTCGTGAGGACAGAATAATTAGGAGCTCCTTGAATGAAAAATAGTGGCGCCTATCTAGAAAACTGAGATTAACGGCAGGTGGTTTTGTTGTGTTGACAACCACATGACACCCGCTATATAGATAAGTCGGTACTATCTTCGCAAACATTTGGTGGCCGCTCGGCCGGCATGGCTCAATTGTGGGCTGACACCATTGAGTTTTATGGTTGAAAGATTACACCTAAATGCGAAAAGTTAGCCCAGGACCCCTGTCCCAGAGCACTACTGAGCCATCCAGGATTCGTTCCGTCCCCATGAGTGAAGATAGAAGTAAGAATCCTGGAAAGCTCAGCGGTAGATCATTGACATGCTAAGTTAAAGGTCCTGGGTTCGAATACTGGGTACAAGTGTCCTTTTTCAATCATATTTATAATGTCATAATTGTTTTAAAAACACAATAGCCTTTGAAGTAAGTCTATAGTTGACCAAGAGTCCCACTCCGTTTAAGATTAAAACTGTTTCCTTGCAAGACCAAAGATTAGGTCGGTCGTGTGTATTGTTTTATGAAATATCGGGTGAGTCTGCTAAGAAATCCCAACTTTTAACGGGCCTTCTCACAAAAAAACTTATAAAAATAGTATTTTGGATTCATGAATCATATTCAGATACGTATCGTACTAAAAATAATAGCATTATATTTCAATGAATATAAAATATCTCTGCCCACATCATTGGTCACATCTTCTAAGGCGTCATGTTCACAATAAACTGCATTGTCTGTGACTAGGAGATAGACGTTCAAATATTAGACGGGTCCACTCTAGGTATTTTTCCACGTGGGACTTATCACTGCCGTTTTCTCATTCCAGTCCTACACAAATGCATGTGCACTTCTTCTAAACAACTTTTTTATACCTACCATTCAAAATAAGAAATTAATAGCTTGGTGGTATTTTTAATACTTATTATTATTATGCGTAACCATCTATAGCTTTAAAATGTTACGCGATTCCTTTCGACAGTGATTCCCGGAGTTATGTACAACCGATTTCCATTTTTTTTTTTAAATCAAATTACTTAGGATGTGTGTAAAAGGTTCAAATTTTAAAAAAAATATTCAAAGGAAGTGCAGCAATTCCAGAAAACTACAATTTATTTAGATAGCAGTTTGTATGATTCTACCAAACAGTTTTTTTTCTCAGTAAAATAATTTTTCTTCGATGCCTATGAAATAAAAATTACTGTAACAAATGGTCAACAGTGAAGAGACAATCTATACATAATTTACGTCAGTCAATTAATATAGGAAAGCTATTAAAACAGGGTTACCGATGTCATAAAGAAGTGGTTGGGGTAGCTATAAAACACTATTGAGCTGTGGTTTGCACAAAAATCACAAAACGTTTGAACTTAATCTGAACTTTACAAAAGGCCCTGTGACTTGGACAATCATGACATGGGAGATATTTCAACTGGATACGACTCGTAAAATAATATATTGAGCTGCAGGCAACATATGAGAATAATAAAATATATGATAATACAATGTATTTTTAAGGCCGCAAATAACCACTTAAACTGTACTAACTTAATTTATCTCTAACGTTGACGTATTTAATCAACTTTCCTAGCACACTGACTATAAAAAACAACAAAATTTCGTCGTCTCTTATTAACAATTCACACATAGCTATACTAATGTATCTACCATCGTATAGCAATCACACTGTACCTACCATCGTATAGCAATCACACTGTACCTAC
The DNA here is from genome assembly GCA_902141385.1 of Timema californicum. Taxonomy (NCBI): domain Eukaryota; kingdom Metazoa; phylum Arthropoda; class Insecta; order Phasmatodea; family Timematidae; genus Timema; species Timema californicum. Next base: position 49,184 of record CABFOW010003336.1, read on the forward strand.
CATCGTATAGCAATCACACTGTGCATACCATCGTATAGCAATCACACTGTACCTACCATCGTATAGCAATCACACTGTACCTACCATCGTATAGCAATCACACTGTACCTACCATCGTATAGCAATCCCACTGTGCATACCATCGTATAGCAATCACACTGTACCTACCATCGTATAGCAATCCCACTGTGCATACCATCGTATAGCAATCACACTGTACCTACCATCGTATAGCAATCCCACTGTGCATACCATCGTATAGCAATCACACTGTACCTACCATCGTATAGCAATCCCACTGTGCATACCATCGTATAGCAATCACACTGTACCTACCATCGTATAGCAATCCCACTGTGCATACCATCGTATAGCAATCACACTGTACCTACCATCGTATAGCAATCCCACTGTGCATACCATCGTATAGCAATCACACTGTACCTACCATCGTATAGCAATCCCACTGTGCATACCATCGTATAGCAATCACACTGTACCTACCATCGTATAGCAATCCCACTGTGCATACCATCGTATAGCAATCACACTGTACCTACCATCGTATAGCAATCCCACTGTGCATACCATCGTATAGCAATCACACTGTACCTACCATCGTATAGCAATCCCACTGTGCATACCATCGTATAGCAATCACACTGTACCTACCATCGTATGAAAATCCCACTGTGCATACCATCGTATAGCAATCACACTGTGCATACCATCGTATGACAATCCCACTGTGCATACCATCGTATAGCAATCACACTGTATCTACAATCGTATGACAATCAAACTGTGCATACCATCGTATAGCAATCACACTGTGCATACCGTCGTATAGCAATCAAATCACACTGTGTATACCATCGTAAAGCAATCACACTGCGCATACCATCGTATAGCAATCACAATGTAAACGGAGCATCCATTGTGAGATTCTGTTCCCTCTGCCCTAGAAACGCAACACTAGGACACATTGTATAAAGTATTTAGCTTTGTGACCCCACAACTGAGAGAAATCCCGCAAACCATTATGTGCAACGGGTCAGCACTTAATGTTATGTAGGCAAATGTGCATTTTGACTTAGGACACTGGCCAGATTCTGGCTAATTAATTATTATACAGTCTAAAGACCCACTTACATTTATGTGCGTGCTTGTAATAAATTAATAATTTCTTATTAACAGTCACAAGCCAGCACTAAAGAAAATTAGATTGCCACAATAATAAGGAATAAATATATAAGAAAACAATTATAATTCAATTAAATAATACAATTAAGTTTCAAAAAATAAGATTGTTAATCGTGACAAACTAATCAACACAAATTAAAGTTATCTGCCAATTGACAAACTCCTACATTAAGGGAACCACCCACTGAAGAGGTGAGATGCGGATTATAGCATTACTCTCGTGTTATGCTAGACTACCGATGACAAGAATATCGAGGTTCGAATCTTGGTTAGGTGTATTGAGGATTGTTTCTCCACAATTGTTTTTCACTCTCACTCCACGCAAATGCTGGTTCACTTCCTTAAAGTTTAACCTTCCTCATCCCTAGCTCACTATCTTAATTAGTACAAATACGTATAGCCTGAACAGGTAGTGATACGAGGTGAAAAAAAACTTGAAATTTAAAAAAAATGAAATTCAAGTTTTATAAGTTTTGAAATAAATTATGAAAAGGTAGCTCATTTTCAACTATTTTTAACGTGAAATGATGAGTTTGTGAAACTAAGGTAAATGGTGAGAAATGTATATTCAAAAGTCTTCAAACCAATTGTTTGTTTTTAATAAGGTTTTAAAAGAATATTCTGAGATAATAGTTGAAAGTTGTTTTAGTAGTTTTGAAGCTTTTCAAATAGGCCTACCACAGATGGATGATAAATCCCGTTCAAGTAGTTGGCTCCCATAAAAACTCTGGCATGCATTTTAAAAATTGTTCTTATTCACCTTTTTAAATGCTCCGGGCTTGGATAAAGTCAGTACGAATTTAGCAAGCGACGAGGACTCGGCCGAAATCTTGTCATCTTTCTTGTCACTAGATGCCAGCACAGTCGCCAGCACCACAGCGAGCAGTATCCAAACTGGCATGTTCGTTGCTAGCGCCATGTTTCACCTGGAGAAATATATAGCCCAATTTTCATAGGAAGAATTATTTTTACTGAAACAATTTTCATGTATTTATACGTTAAGTCATGTGATCTGCAAATGTCACTTCTTATCGATATTATCAATAATTATAAATAATAGTGATAATAAAAATAATACCCATTTTTGTGGCCGCATGGTTTAAGGCACTATTATCACAGTAACCAGGCTGCCAATTAGGGAGATCGTGGTTTAAATCTTAGTTGGGTATACTGAGGTTTTTTCCTAAAATTGTTTTTCACTGTCTCTCCATGCAAATGCGAGTCCACTTCCTCTATATCCAACCTTCCTAATTTCTAACCCATTAGAGTAATTAGTACTTAAGCGTACAACCCGTACGGGTAGTAAGACACGGTGCAAAGTATTATTGAATTTCCTAACACTTTCCTAATTAACTGATTATATCAGCAAACGACAATGAAAATAATATGATAAGAACGGAATAGTATAAATCATAACAATAAAGACTAGTATGATAAGAATTTAACTATTATATATTCAAATTTATATAAACATTATAATCATTATTAAAAGAAAAAGTATTTAATGCCTATTAATATTTATTTTTAAATATATATGTAATGAGATAGATAAATAAATAGATGCATAGATAGATAGGTAGATTGATAGATATAGAATAGTTTTAAATATATTTCATGGTGTGTGTATGTATTTTAATAGAAATATTGTATGCATATATAGGCCTATATATTAATATATTTTTAGACTTACTCATTTTTATTATTAATTATTATTATGATAAATTTTAAATTTAATATTAAATTTTTATTATTTAATAGTATTATTAATTTAAATAATGATAGAATCATAATTAATGTTCAATCATTTTATATTATACTATATTATTTATATTATATATTAAATTATTATACTAAATGAATTTACATGAATCCTCATTTTATAAGTTTAAAAATAAAATGAGGGTTCATGTGTTATTTTACTCGTGTATATATAAATATACTTTAACCTTAGCACGCAAACATCCCTGTGAAGGGAAAAACTCGAATTTCACTAATATCTTAGCATTACATCTTGCTAGACGCCGGAGCTATATGCATACGCAGCCTTACTAATTACACTAATGTGTTATGAATGAAGAAGGTTGAATTTAGAGGAAGAGTACCGGCATTTGTGTGGAGGTAGAATGTAAAACCACTATAGGAAAAACCCACTCTCAGGACACCCAGCCGGGATTCAAACCCCGATCTACCCGTCATCAACGGTCCAGTCTTGCGATAGCGATGTCTTACATAGGATGCCACCAAAAACGGTAACTTCACTAATGATAAAAATATTTTGGCCATGCCAGGGATTGAATCTGGTCCTTAATCTCAGTATACAAACACGCTATTGAAACCACATAAAATAAAATCACCTCAGTACACCCGATCGGAATTCGAACTCAAACTTTTTCGTTACCAACAAACCAGATAAAACTAGCTTGACGTCTAGTCTGAGTGCTCACCGGTCCAAGTGAAAAACTATTAAAATGCGTGGCTTTTTTCTATATATAATTTTGATTTCGAATGATTGTTTATTTCATTCGACAGAAAGAATTTTGGCGTGAGGGGCCAAACTTTGATCCCAAGATATATCTTCTATTTATATTAACGACCAAAATGTAATCAGTAAAGATACAAAAAAAAAATTGTATTTTGTCTTTTTGTAAGTCTTAAAAGTAGATTAAAAAATCGCGTCAAAATTATTGGTGTTTGCTAAATAAACTCATAAATATTATACATTTATCTAAGTAAAAATATTTATTATGTAACTTGACATGTCTTTACTCCTAACTACCGCCAAATTTGTTTATGTTTTTGTTTGGATGTAATATTTATTTAAACATCACACACACACACACACATATATATATATATATATATATATATGTATAGAGAGAGAGAGAGAGAGAGAGACAGACAGACAGAGAGAGACAGAGAGATAGACAGAGTGAGGGAAAGATAGGTCTATATGGACAAACACTTAGTACAAAAAAACACCAGACCCGTGGGGGTTTCGAAGGTTAACTCACTAGTTAAATAAAAAACAAAACAGAGAAAAAAATCAGCACACTAAAAATACTAACATCTAAGGTTAGAGGAGGGTAAATTTTTTAAAAAAAACTCCCCATCGCTCATATGGGCCTAAAGTGGCCTTAATATAACATAAATATAAAAGTAAAATAATACTATAAAGGAAACAAAGGACAATCGAGCATTACGACATTTGGGGGGTGGTTTACGGGCGAAGTCGACAACCAATTTGATTTAAAGAAAAAACATATTTTAATATTCTTTTACACATGAACGTTTCTAGGACTTTTATACAAAGTACTTACATCAGTGTTTGCATAGTCTAAATGTATTTTTCTACTTACGTGTGTAATTTAACGTGCACTTTCTGACCCGACTGATCATATCAGCACAGAGAATTCCTATGAGTGAGAGCGAAAAGGCCTAATAATTTTGCCGAAAAGGTATTTTAACATACCGTCCAGGGTTATTTTACATGTCACAATCGAAATATTAAGTCCAACGGTTTTATTTTCCCTACAAAGAAAGTTGTGCTACGAATTTGTATCGCTCAAGATAAATCCGTCGACCGCGGCTGGGGTTTAACCTATTATAATCGGTTCCTGAGGTGAACACTTTACACCAAGAAAGGTGAGGTCCACCCCGTGGTCTAAACGTCAAGTTCGTTTACACAGGTTGCAAATCATTGTGAGTACAACACTGTCCAGGTGTCATTTTTCAATTAACTTAAATTAATCCTGTAGTATGGCTTGCCAATGAGGAGGCTGGTGTTCAAATCCCTGTCGGTTGTAAGTTACTAGGGTGTTATATACTCAATAGTTTCCCACCCTACCACGCAAATTCCGGTACATTTAATTTAAATACCACCTTCTCATCACTACCCCATTAATATAATAGATGCGGATAGCTCGGACGGGTAGTAAGACTTGACGAACTCCAATGCACACATGTTATAATGCGTCATTCTCGCAATAGACTGTTCACTGGACGGCTGATGACGGAGAGTTAAGGTTTGATTCCCGGGTGGCTAAACAGAGATTTTCCTCAATGGTTTTCCACTCTTCCCACGAGTAAACGCTGATACTCTTCCTCTAGATTCATCATTTCCTCATTCTAATCGCATTATCGTAATTAGTACAGTAGTCCCATGACTTCTTTGGTGCTGACTTACAGCTCACAGCTGACTTCTGACAGCCAACATTTAGGTATATACCTATATTTTGACTCTCAGAAGTGACAGCTGCTAAACACATGTTTTTGCAGATCATATGGTTTGGCGTAGAGATACATAATTTGGTCTGATAACATTTCAAAATCTTGTGAATGTGAGGAATGCCAGGTCTCCACCGTGGTTTGGATTCCACGTTAAACTGTAGATCCTTCATTTCATCTCACAATCACCCTACCATTACACATTAGCGTAAGTGCGTATAAGCCGAACGGGTAGTAAGACGCGCTGCTAATAATAAGAATAATAAGAATAATAATAACATTTCAAATCCGTCAGCTGTCAGATGTGAGCACCAAAGAAGCCATGGGGCTACTGTAGATATGCGTGTAATCTGAATGAATTATGAGACGCGGAGGGAAAGAAAAGTAAAGACACATTGCAAAAAAAAATAAAAAATTAAATGTCCGTGAGTGTGCGAGTTGTCTCTCGCAAGCCACATCCACAAGAGCGGCGTGGTGTGAACTCAAGACATCCAGGTGAGGTTTGTTTACCGTCAGAAGAAAGTGACCTAGACCCACATTGACACATCCTCGCTGTGGGCTGAACACTCACTGACCACAGACAGTCTCCAGCACACTTCAGGAAATACTCGCACTTTTAACTGGAAATGTAAGAGAAAGAACTCGAGTTGAGATCAGTATTTTTACACCAAACACCCATTTGACCAAAACAAATCAAATATTGCTTCAGGAGACACATTTGGTTTGATTTCTTACAAATAGTAATATCAACAGTTTGACACCCGCCTTGGTGGCGTAGTTGGCTATCGCGCTAGTTTCATGTTGAGCAAGGACGAGGAGATCGAGGTTCGAATCTCACTCGGGTGAACTGGGGTGGTTTTTCTTAAATGGTTTTACACTCTCCCTCCACACAAATGCGGGGTCACTTTCTCTATATTGAACCGTCCTAATTCCATGTTCATTAGCGTAATTAGTACGTATGCGTATAACCCGAACGGGTAGTAAGACACGGTGCTAAAAAAGTTTCTTGAATGAAAGTAGCATCATGGAATTTGGCTAGAAATTTTCCTCTTCATTTAAAAATATGGTATTCTAACAATTCTTCTTCAACAACCCGGAGGTTGATTTGCTGTATTTATATCCATCTGGAATCGGGCATGCACTCAGATTTTCGGCTGGTTAGTGCTACCTGTACTATCTGGTAGAGATCCCATGTACTGGGAGAATTCAAGAAGTGTGATAGTTTCCCATCGATTTCTATGCGCGAGCGTGAAAGGGCCTATCTTTTTTTTTACGAGTAAGGTATATTCCCATAATTCCAGGGTTCTTTTACATGCAACAATAGACATGGGACCGACGGCTTTACTTCCTCTCCAAAGGAAGTTGTGATTCAGATTTCTATCGCTCGAGAACATTTGTTGACCTCAGCTAGGCTTGAACCCACCAACATCGGGTCCTGGGAAGGGCACTTTACCCCAAGACCATCAAGGTCGACGTTCATACTGTAAGTATGTTTATTATCAGGTCCCGGATTTTGATGACATGTCATCTTTTTTCAGTACGCAACACAGAGAAAGCTCATATTTACCATTTTGTTCATGAACCCCTTGTTGTGGAATTGTTTTTATAGGTAATTATTTGGTGTTTTTTTTGTCATTTTGGATCTTGATGTCGTATTTTATTGAGTTGTCATTTTCGGGTCATTTTTGGGCATTTTAGAAAAATATTTATGCATTTATGTTGGATAAGTACACTTTATTTTTAAAAACAATTAATGTTGAATACATCCTTAACTACTGAAAAGAAAAAAATCACCAAACAATTGTATAAATGAGAATATAATGTAGGCCACGAACTTTGTATTGTATTTTCTTGTAAAGTTGTAAAATACACATTCCTGTTGAGACACTGCAAATTAGTCTGAAGAGTGAAGAGGGTTGCGTAGGGAAAGGATAGCTTTTTTGTTGTTGTTTTCTGAATCAGAGATTTGACCCAAAAATATGATAATTATCGCAATGGAAGAGTTTAGTTGTTAAAAAATTTTCATTACAAAGACGTTATTCTATTTCCATATTTTGTAAAGTGCGTGTTTGATTAAGTCGTTTGCATTCAATACGAGTGTTTTTTTAAATATTTGACTCTTTTTTTTTTATTTGTTTTATTTGAGGTCTCTTTTTTTAGCATATTTAGGTCTTTTTATAATCTTTGGATCATTCAAGTCCGGGCCCTTATTATAATAAATATTCAAGACCTATTGAGTTTACTATAGATAGGTACAAAATTAAATATTGCTAATGAAGCGAGATTTTATTTATTTTGACAAAAATAGTTGTTCATTATAAACACTCCAAAAATACTTACCTCGGCTTACGTTCTATTCCACCCACTTTTAAGGGTCGATGAAATAAATTATCATGCCTTTTATTTCAAATCACCCAAGAGACAATAGGTGATTTAACACTCCGGGCATCAAGACAAACAACCATCTACTCCCTGATCTAAATTAACGGATTGAACACTCCGGGCATCAAGACAAACAACCATCTACTCCCTGATCTAAATTAACGGATTTAACACTCCGGGCATCAAGACAAACAACCATCTACGCCCTGATCTAAATTAACGCCATAATAATACCATCATCATGTCGACTTCAGTGTTTTGTGGTAAAGTGCTCACCTCAGTACTCAATGTCCGTGGGTTAGAATCCATTCGGGGTCGATGGATTTGATCAAAATCCGTAGCACAACTTCCTTCGGAAGTAAAGTAAAGCCATCGGTCCCATGCCCCCTTATATAATTATCAAAACGATTTATTTTTAAAATCAAAGTTTCAGAAATAAAATAATATTAGACCAATTGTCTTTCGTCAATATTTCCGCATGAAGCAACTGAACAAAAATTTTCTTCAATAACTATGAACAGATGCTCTCGTCTTTAAAAAGAAAATATGAAGTTTAATGCCCGCTAGCCATGATGAAAGTATGAAAATAAAATGAAAATAAGTTTGTGTTTGTCGTCATTTTAAACACTTTATGTTTTCATAGTCAGTTGTGAATGAAAGAAATGTCTACCACATTCTAAAACAAAAAAATTCGTTTGTTTTATATAAAATCTATATTGATAAAAGTAAAATAAATCAAACCAAGTTCTGACATATTTCAAATTTTACTTTACATCATTACTGTTTCCAGCCTGCGGCTTGGGTCAGTTTTTTATTCAAGCCTTATATTTTCCACTACCAACTTACTAGGTCTGTCGTAGTGTCATATGCCTTATAATCGAACTACAAGACGTGTATTAATCATAACTTGTGAATGTGAGGAATGCCAGGCCTCCACCGTGGTTCGGATCCCACGTTAAACTGTATGTCCTCCATTTCATCTCACAATCACCCTAACATTCATTACACATCAGCATAAGTGCGTATAACTCGAACGGGTAGTAAGACGCGGTGCTAATAATAATATAATCTAACTTAAGACTAGGACAGGCACAACATCCATTCCCCGGCTGTTAATTCATTAAGGTGAAAGGGTAAGCCCATATTTCACTGAAGATAAATTTTTCGGGCATGACGGGAATCGAACCTGGTACCTTTTGTTCAGTTGACAGACATGCTACCAACTGAGCTAAGGTGTTGGATCTGAGCTATTTCATACAATATAAAAATATATTGCCTACTTATTTCTTTATAAATATGTAAATCTTGTAGATTAGTATCTATAAAAATTAAATATTTCAATGTTCAGTTTATTGCCACGGAAAGAACCCTGGGAGGTATATAAAAAACCTTTCCTGGAAAAATTGGTAGGCCCTTTCGCTCTAGATCATAGAAATGCTCATGTGCTGATATAATAATTCAGTACAGAAATAGCACATTAAATACCTTAAATATTTTTAAAATTACTATCATCCAAACCACCTAAGTTTCCACCACGCATTGCATCAAATATATATTTTTTCACCCCTAATTAGAATAAGAGCAATCCCTTCATTCCAAATCTCTTCCCAAAATGAAATATAGCCACAAATATATCACAATCGTGTCATCAACATACTATTATGTGTATTATCCGTATGGGAAGTAAGATTCGGTGACAAAAAATATCGACCATCTCAGGAAGTTTTATCGATCCTTATTTTCCTAAGACCGGACATCAAAACATTTTTTTTTTCTTACTGGTACTTTTAAAAGTGAAGTGAACCCATAGACAAACCGTTGATCCCACGACAATATTAATATCGTGAAAGGGATTTAAATATAGTTTATTTTATTTTTAGGTTGTTAAAGGGTGTAAACACGTCCTGCAGCCCGCTCGAACTCTCCGCAGTTTATAGTTCCTTAGAGAGTTTTTTTTTTACAAACGGACATATCTTGACAGCTTAAAACGCTACTCTATTTAGTTTCACGTATTACGCCTTAATTCGTTTTGGTCTGCAGCTGCTGCTTTTGACATATATTATCAATACCTATAAAACAGTAAAATGCTATCAGTTTTGGCCACAAAAAAATCTATATTGGTATTTTTTTAAATCGGACTTTAGTAAATACATTTTATTTAGTACATACTTTTTTTGTTCACATGATAAAAAAATCTCCTTGTCATGGAGGGGAACTGACATTTTTACAAAAACCCGTTTAGTGACCTCAATTTTCAACAAATTCAAACATTGTGAAATATTTCAACTCAAATTAACCCAAATAAACTTAACCTAGCTGGTCAGGATCAAGTAGTACCCTACCCCAATGAACTTAACTAGACTTGGCCTATATTTTAACTAAATGATTTTTACCCCCACTCCAACTGACTTTATTCAAGTTTAATCAATCTAACAAATATTTTACTAAACACTCTAGAACTCCACCGAAAAGTAACACTCTTAACATTACTAATAAACATACATTTCAAAATAAGTGATTTCACCAAAATGAAGGTCTTTTGTGTTTGAATCTACATTATTTTGTATTTAATTTAAGCTGAGGTATATATTATCATATCTGTGCTGAAGGAGAACTATGCGGCACAAAACTAGCCTTCAAGTTAATGAGAGTAATGAATATTGGAACGAGCTCCATACAAGGTATCACGGGATTGGAATATTATAACGGTCTGGTCTTCTAGATTGAACCCACTTCCTCTAATGTGGGACAACAAAATTATTTATAGACCAAGGACAATATGTTTAGCTGTAAATATCCCATATATTATTTCCGATCAACACTCCACAATGTAATTACCGAGTTTCAGACCATTCCAATAACTGCTCAGGGAGACTGACTATAAGTCTAGGCTACCCTTGTTTACTTTTGCTATAGCTGAATTAGTGGTCCGGGAGACCTACTATAGATCTAGAATCTAGAGGACCCTTGTTCATCATTGCCGTAGATGAGTGGACAGGGAGACTGGCTATAGATCTAGAGGGCCCTTGTTCATCATTGCTGTAGATGAGTGGACAGGGAGACTGGCTATAGATCTAAGAGGGCCCTTGTTCATCATTACTATAGATGAGTGGTCATGGTGATTCTTTTATCTTAAACGAGTAGTGAGACGCACAATGAAAAAATATGAGCATTCTGCAGTTTTACTATTTAGTACCGGTATTTTTTGCAATTATTTAGCAAATGACTAGCCTCCTAGGATTCCTTCTCCCCTCTTCCCCCCCCCTCCCCCAGTCAATGCCCCAAATAAATATAGCCTATGTCGAGACAACTATTGCAGAGTGGCTGCTGTGTATTTAGGAAGGGGGGTCACATCCCCCCTTATAAAACCACTATTCCTACGACAATGGAGTCTAGTGTTTATATGGAGATGTACGCAATTTGCCAACACATTCTCTCATTCATATTCGCGCTGTTGCTATTTAATATGCACTGCGAGTTTGTACGTGCAATCCTGATCACACGATTAGCATACAAGAAACACTCCTTGACCTCTATTCAGCTAAAGTGCACCTAGTGCAGGATTGTATGTACATCTTCAAATAAACACAGCCTTTCACTTTCAGAGCCAATATATCGTCCCTTGACACGACTTGTCTTGAGACATCTTCACTGAGCCCAGCAGCCGATCTCACTTCGGACAAATTGATTCAGTATGAGGCTCAACGAGCTTAATAGCTCGTCTCCCCCCCAAATAAACACCCAAGATGAGTAATAAAGCTCAAACCAGGCGTCGACTCGTGGAGTTTTTTAGTTTACTTTTTTTTTGGGAAAAAAAGTTTTTTAGCACAGCATTATATGCATAATTATGTTCTAGTTACGCGTAGTCCGGTCATATGTGCCTCAAAAAGCCGATATGGTGGAAATTTTTTTTATAGTTTTGAAATTTGCTATACATACTCTTGAATACTGTAGAATCGAATATTCGTCGAGCTTCTCTTCCCCTAGTGGGGGCCTCATCCCTTAAAACTGGACCCACCCCCACCCCCAAACGGTGGGATTGTATGACTTTTCCCAATTATCTTGTAAACGGTGAATCGCCCGAAAAAATTTACATAAGGTTAAATTGACGAGAGCAAATATTCGAACAAAAATTATTCTACACAGTTTGCTTTAAGAGCTATAGTACGCGCGGTAAAGAGGCTGGAAGTAGGGATAGATTAGCTAATGGGTTAGGGATGAGACAGGTTAAATTTAGAATAAGTGTACCCGCATTTGTGTGGAGGAAGAATGGAAAATCATTTATGAATTACCACCCTCAGTACACAAGACCGAGCTTCAGCCCCAATCTCCCAGTCATCGACAGTCTAGTCTAACACGAGGGAGCTGCCTTAGGTCGTTGGTTCCCAACTTTTTTGTATCTTGGAGCACATTCAAAACTAACGGTAGTGCGGCGGGCACCAATTACTTTTCAAGGAAAATTTCTAACTCCCGCCAAGCTCAGAGGTCAGCACTCACCGCTATACACACGGCCGGTCTACTGTGATGTTAAGTTTCCAACGGGGATTGTGACGTTACATGTGGTTGTGGGTAGTACTCAAGACCGTTGCCATGGGGGGTGAGTGGGATTCAACCGTAAATAAACTATTAGTCAATAACTTTTCAGCTGTGGTGAAAAAGTGGCGGCCAGACGCAAAAGGCTCGGCGGGCGCCATGGTGCCTGCGGGCATAGAATTGGGGACCCCTGCCTTAGGTTAAGCAGCCACCGGAGCAAGCAACAAAGGAATTGAGACCAACCCGCTTCGGTGACCGCGTGGTCTAACGTGCTACTCTCTCAGTAGACTCTACTGATGATGATGGGGAGATTTAGGCTCGAATCTCGGCCGGGTTTAGTGATGGTGGTTTTCCTAAATTGTTTTTCAACTCTCTCTATACACAAATGCGGGTACACTCCCTAAAATTTAGCATCCCTAATCCCTAAAAATCTTCATAATTACTATACAAGCGTATAACCTGAACTGGTAGTAAGACGCGGTGTTTAAAAAAAAAATTGAGACCAGTGAAACCATTTTACTATACCTTAAAACATACACAAAATTGAAAATGAATTATTTTAAACTTAAGAAACTATTTCAATGATCTCAATTTAGCTGTTATCTAGTAAATAATGCAGAAAATTACAATAGAGCAATTTTCTGGTTCGAGTGTTGTCGAGTAGATATCTAATTTCCCGGCTGATAGACCGTGAGACCAGCCCTTAAAACAATCCCGTGCTTGTTGATTTTCCAGTGCTCTCCATCTTATCTACCATCCGGGCTGCATAATCGCCTACTACGGTACGAAACAGCTCACATACTGAGATTTCATTGGTCCTCAAAACGCGAGCCGCTCTGCAACGTAAGGGGCTGTCCTTAAGTTACGTAAGGGTTTTCCGAGGGGGGTGGAGGGAGTTTCAGTATTTTCTTACGTTTTGTACGACTGTAGGGGTGAGGAGGGTCATACTCCATCTTAAATAAGTTTTTTTATACATTTTTATGGTGAGACAAAATCTAAAAAAAAAATCCGTATCAAAAAATAAATATATTAATAAATTATCAAATTTCACTTATAGTTAATTTACTTACTGCAATTAAATTGTTCTAAAATGTCATGTCACTCTCTTTATTGTCAATCCTTATGTCTAAAATTAATCAAACGATTAAAATAATCTAATTTACCAAATCGTAAAAACCTACGTTGGGGGCTGATGGAAAACCTTACCATCCCCATTGTCAAAAATTATGGTGCGTAATTTGAGGATGGCCCTTAATAAGAAGTGTAAATACGCATCCGGGCTATCCATATAATTAAACCAATGGGTTATGGAAGGAAGGTGAAATTCTAGAGGTGGAGGGCCCGCATTTATGTACAGAGAAAGGAGAACACCATTTTGGGGAAAACCTGCAAACCATCAAACCTGTCCGAGATTTGAATCCCATCCTTCCTGTCATCGGCAAGTTAGACTAGAGAAATTTAACACCTTGACCCAAGTGCTTAACTGTACGAAAATAAATACTTTAAAATGGATTATAAAGCAATGACAATATCGTTAAGTTCGACAACAATGTTTGTTTTAGAACAACCAGCCGTTATTTTTTTAAATGCGGTAATTTTCCAATAAGAAAAGTAAAATGGCAAAACTAGATAGTTAGGGAAGGTAGATTTATGAAATACAAAAACATATATTTTTGCGGTTAGAATATAAAAACGTAGCTATTTTATTATTAAATTATTATCAACTTACTAAATTTCAAAAGTGACAGCTGAAGTTAGAATGACTTGATGTATGAACACATTAAAACAGTTTTGATTATTTTAGTTACTGTCATAATACCGATGTATGTATTCGGTGTATACCGAAATGATTCCAAATTCTTTTGGACACAAAGTTAAAATTACATATATGCATACAAGCTTGATTTTTAAAATGGTAACCAAAAACATCTTATAAAGTTTTATTAATATCAATATTTATACAAATATAATTGCACAAAAAACAAAAACTTGTCAAATATATTATTAAAAATTAAAATAATAAAACATGAAATGCTGTCATTTGAAATTGAAAAGTAAGCCTACATTGTTGTTTACAGTAAGAGTGATGTGGCATTTTCTCCACTAGTTGAGAAATCTTAGGTGTGAAAGATGAAAGTGTACAACTCAGATCGTTTGCAACATTTAATCGGTTATTTTTGTTTTTTTGTCAGTAAAGTTGAAAGCCTGTTTCCTAAAGGAACGATGAAGAAAGCGGCAGTAAGATGCGTATGGCCTCTTCTGTCACTTTAATGTGTTATTTTATCCAAAGCTTCTATATAAACAGCGAAATCCACTTAAGGTGCGGATGTAGGGGACGCGAGAAAAGGTAAGTGTTCTTGCAGTTTTTATATCAAAACATTTGTTTGGACTAGATTAATCAAATCGCTTCAGTACAAATCATAAAGTATAATTTTCTTCACGTGATCACCTTAACAGTTCTGTAATATCTGTAAAGGTGTTCTGAAATTTAATTACAACTTTTTATCTTCATTTAAAATGTTTGTAATCTTATGCCGCAATGCCCAGAATAAATATTTAAAACCTATCGATATCAGCATGTTAAACTTTATGTTTGTACTGAAGCAATGTTTTATTTATTTTGGCCAACATAACAAAATTGTTTCTATAAAAACTACAAAAACACTAGCCTTTTCTCACGTTCCCTGCATCCCCACCCTAAGACACTTACTTTATTACGATATAGCCGCTATATTTCCTTGCATGTGCTAAAAGATTAATGTAGTTTTGAAACGAGCTCTAAATAATAAAAAGCATTTGGAGCTCAATGTGTCCAAACAAATGTAACTCTACCTTTTGGGTAAAAATAGACATCCCTTCTAACAATAAAAAAAATCCTCATTTCTCCCCCCCCCCCCCC
>CABFOW010003336.1:64433-76540 GCA_902141385.1 Timema californicum
CCCCCCCCCCCTCACCCCCTTCTCTTGACATTCCTTAACCAATTTACCTCCAAAGTGGAGTGCCTTTCTGTTTGGAAATCACTGCTCATTGATATGTATTTTACAGACTTATAAACAAAACAAGTGGGCGTTTTTTGTATCTGGGACTAGACTTGTAGGTAACTCCTAAATCTATCGTACATCGCCTACCTTGAAACAACTTGAAGATAAAAACCAGTCCAAACAGAGAGTCGAACCAGTCTCTAACAGATAAGATACATTATTTTATGTTAAATAAAGCACAGTACTATTGACACAGGAATTGAACCAAATATCTCTTAAAAGTGGTTTTATAAGCGTCTGAAACGTAGCAGCCTCTGCTCCGATTGAGATCCTTATGTTTAGAATGTCCATGCTTTGGTGCAACACTTGTTATGAGTGACTTAAAACTACCTTACTTTAAAGAACACAAAAAAAAGATGGGATTTTGTTTAAAAATAACTAGAGTACAATTCTGAAAGTGCGACAACAAAATATTGAAAGAAAAAAACACAATAAAGTCGATTTTTTTAAAACCTGGCCTCCCAAATAAGAATCAACCACTTCCCATTCCGTGTTTGAAACGATTTAAAAAAATGAGCTATGAAAGTTTCTAATCAAGGTTGTTTGGTCTATAGACCTGTCCTTTTGAGATATCAACAAGTATACTTGTTGCTCAACCTTGAAGCGAAGTTGATCAACTGATTATTAGATCAACTTACCAATTTAGTACGCATGGAGTAATAAGAGTAAATTTTCCAATATTAAAAACATTCTAACAGAACATTTCCCTTTCTAGATGAAATGTAACTTGTGCTCAGGTGGGCGCATAAATCAACATATATTCGCCATGTAGTGATAAAAAAAAGGTCCAAACTTGTATAATAATTGCGTTTCAATGAGTAAATAATCTTAAAACAATTTATTTTTTAATTCGAATAAAAAATAATTTAATATTTAAAAATACTAGACTCACTCTAGCAATATTTAGTTGAGTCCCGATTTTGATGACCTAAAAATGGTCAAAGAATTATCAATAAAATGACATTAAAAGTTCTAAAAAAATCTTCAAACATACTAAAATGAACCAAAAATATGAATGAGAACTCGAAACTAATGCACAAAACTAGATCAAGAACAGATTTTACGGACTAAAACTTAGAGAGCCAAGAGGCACGTTTAAATGAAATACCTTTTAGATGGGAGGTTAGGGAGTATATCACCATGTGAAGAATATTAAACCATGTTTATACCGGAGCAATATTCTATTATTGCGGGCAAAAAAAAAGTTTTGATATAAAAACTACAAAAACACTGGCCTTTTCTCGTGTCTCTTCCATCCCACCTTAACTAAACTTCTACACGTGTGTTAGGGCCTCCATTTTGTCATAATGGTGCGCTAATGTACCTAGAGTAGAGTTGTTTTTGGCTAGGCCCCTAAAAAGTGATAAAAAATATTAATTTTTTTAGAATTCCTTTTGGATCATTTTAAGGTTATTTAAAATAATCGTGGTTTTGAGTGTTATGTCTTTTATAAGACCCCCAATAAACTTCTAGCCATGCATTGAGGAGGAATAAAAAAACATTATTAATAATATTTTTATGCAGAGGGGTTTATAAATCACCAAAATTCCCCTCTTTGCTATGGTCTTGAAAAGGACCAACTTCCTATAAATTCAACCATCCTTATCCCAAACTCATTAGAGTAATTAGTATATCAGCGTGTAGACTGAATGGGTGGTAAGATGTGGTGCTAAATAGAACTGTGTGGTGATGAGTATTCGTGAACTCTCAAAACATCTATAATATATGTTTATATATATATATAATATTTTGATTATAATATATAGATATATTATATTTATATTGTATTAATATGAATGGCTAAACTGTACTAAGCATTTAGGCCAACAAACAAAAATATGTCTTTAAAATGCAAAAGTATATTTATAAAAAGACCGTAATATATACATTTGTACAACCAGGGGACCAGAGTCTATGCACAAAACACATGAACGTTGTTTGAGATGCAAGTTACAGTACATGGCTGTAGGATAGGATTCTGTAAGAAAATAACTATTAGAAAATACAGACAAATTTTTTTAAAGCACAACACTGGTAACATTTAATTATATTGTGTTATTTCATATATATCTTGATATTATTTATTTAAAATGATAGTTACAGATCGCATACTTAAAAATATAAGGAAATTATTTTATCAAACTTTACAACTGTCAAAAAGTTTCTTTCTATCTAAATTGGACTGTAACTAAACTACACTCATTTTTTCACAGATGAAACTATACTAAATCTAAAAATGAGTTTAAGTTAATTTAACAAACATTGACAGTATGAATCTATTAATCCTAGTGTCAAAAGGGACATATTCAGAAAACCATTTCTTGGCTTATGAGTATTTGAAAGATCTTGTAACTTTTTGAACCATCGTATAAGGTTCTTTTATGGTGGTTTGACTATATCGATTATAAGGAAAGGGGACGAGCTCTTCATATTCCAAATAAATTAAATTATTATTATTAGCACCGCGTCTTACTACCCGTTCGGGTTATACGCACAATAAATTAAAAACTTGTTTGTCCTTTTTTGTACATATAATTAATTTTTTCCACAATGTCTTACTACCCGTCCAGTATATAACGCATTTTAATTACGCTAATGAGGTAGGGTATAAGCAAGGTAGAATTTATAGGAAATATGCCCACATTTGCGTGGAGGTAGCATGGGAAAACATTTATGAGAAAACGCTATCAGTACACCCGGTTGGGGTCTAAGCCCGGACCTCCTAGTCACTGCAGATCAAACTATATGAGCCTACCATCTAGTCCCTGTGCCTACCGATGCGGTAATTTAACTAATTGATATGTCTTATTTTAATGAATACGTTGAACCCAAAAATTATTAACAGCTTAATCTAAGCATACGAATGCAGAGCGTATCTTGATTTAAGTGTAGCCACATTTGTGGAGAGGGGGGATGGGAAAACCACAGTAGCTTAAAGTAATAATAATAATGGGTAAAAAATATCATTATAGACCCACTGTTGCGAAAAATATTTAACAAAATGTAACAAATCCTACCAAAGTAAACTCCTTAAATTTTTGTTTCCACTATCTAAAGATTTTTAAACAATTATTTAACAAATTAACTCTTATTAATGTTTAATCAATTGTTGAGAAGCGTTATTAAGCAAGTAATGTAGGCCCCTAATTGAAATGTGTTTCCAAAAACCAGCAATGTAATTATTTAGTTTTTACGAATGGAACTAAATAGATTATGTAAATTCATTCCCACCAGTTTGTGCAGGCAACGCCTTTTTAACAGATAAACTACAATAGATTGACTGGTTGAAGAAACTTTTCAGACAATTTGGTTCTTGATTAAAAATTATTGAAAACCTTCACCAAATTTTTTATTTCTATCAAAACCACCCTGACCTCATTATAGTGGTTTTACTAGTAAATCAATTAAAGTTGAATAAATATAATGATATTCTGTACATATCAATAAAATATTGTAAAAGGACCCGTTCAATGTATATTTTGGAATACATTATTATTATTAGCACCGCGTCTTACTACCCGTTCGGGTTATACGCACTTACGCTAATGTGTAATGGTAGGGTGATTGTGAGATGAAATGAAGGACCTACAGTTTAACGTGGAATCCGAACCACGGTGGAGGCCTGGCATTCCCCACATTCACAAGATGTCTTGTCAGAGGTGAAGGAAGGGTTTGGTAATCAGATAAATCTTTTCCGGGACCGAGGATTGAACCCCGGATGCCAGCACAGAAGTCTGACACCTTACCCCTAGACCATTTTGGAATATAAATGTGTTAGTTAATAAAGGTACAAATGGTTCCCCAACAAATAAATAAATTGTTAACCGTATCCTATAGTTCAGTACTCGCTTGGGAACACAAATTAAGGGAAGTTATGTTGCAGTTTTTATATCAAAACACCCGCCTCGGTGGCGTAGTTGGCTAACGCGCTTGTCGTGTTGAGCCCGACTGCTTAGGACGGGGAGATCGAGGTTCGAATCTCGGTCGGGTGAACTGAGGGTGGTTTTTCCTAAATGGTTTTACACTCTTCCTCCACGCAAATGCGGGTTCACTTCCTCTAATTCAACCTTCCCAATTCCTAATCCATTAGAGTAATTAGTACTAAAGCGTATAACCCGAATGGGTAGTAATACACCGTGCTAACTATTACATATCAAAACATATTGTTGGTCAAAATGAATCAAATATTTCTCCAGCGAAAACATAAAGTTTAATTTTCTTCACATAGTGACATCAATAATTCTTGAATATCTGTCAATGGTAGCCTGGAATTTAATGAAATTTTATCTTCATTTAAAAAGTTTCTCGTCTAATGTCGCTATGCTAATGACAGGTATTCAACAACTGTTAATGTCACCATGTGAAGAAAACTAAACTCTATGTTTCTACTGGATTAATATTCGATTTATTATCCCCAAAGAAATGTTTTGATATAAAAACTCCAAAAACCCTTACCTTTTCTCGCGTCCCTCGCGCCTATAGTAGGCGGCAGCCTGGAATGGCAACGTTGAATTTAGCTGAATGGGAAAGTGGGTGGGAGTAAGGGGGAGGGCAACAAATTCCCAAAACAAACAAATGTTGCTCCCAGCATTGTTACAAACAAACAAATGTTGCTCCCAACATTGTTACAAACAAACAGATGTTGCTCCCAACATTGTTACAAACAAACAGATGTTGCTCTCAACATTGTTACAAACAAACAAATGTTGCTCCCAACATTGTTACAAACAAACAGATGTTGCTCCCAACATTGTTACGAACAAACAGATGTTGCTCCCAACATTGTTACAAACAAACAAATGTTGCTCTCAACATTGTTACAAACAAACAAATGTTGCTCTCAACATTGTTACAAACAAAACAAACAAATGTTGCTCCCAACATTGTTACAAACAAACAGATGTTGCTCCCAACATTGTTACAAACAAACAAATGTTGTTCTCAACATTGTTACAAACGAACAGATGTTGCTCCCAGCATTGTTACAAACAAACAGATGTTGCTCTCAACATTGTTACAAACAAACAGATGTTGCTCTCAACATTGTTACAAACAAACAAGATGTTGCTCCCAACATTGTTACAAACAAACAAATGTTGCTCCCAACATTGTTAACACTTTACTAGTGTTATTTTATTGTTGTTGATATTATCTACGTAAATTGACAAATGCAGATCACATGACTTGACCTATGAATATGCAAAAGTAAATCTAGTAACGTGTGAAGCTGTCAGATAAAGCCCTTCCTTTGAAAATCGAACTTATATTGTATGTAAGACGTTACTAGGATAGTTGAGGACAGTGTGATTTAAATTGTGTAAGAGTGTCAAATACGTCACTTTAACCCCAAAGCCTTAATTTAATCCTGATTGACTGTGTTCAGTTTTTTTCAACTTGTATTTCCCTATCTTCCCTCCAGACAAATCAACAAGAATTTTATCTTGAATAATATGTTCTTATTCTTTTTTTTTTAATGCAAAGTTGTTTTAAACATGTTAATAACTAACAAAGTTTTAAAACAATACTATTTAATTATTTTAAACTTTAAAACCAGAACCGAAAACATTTAAAATTTTAACATTCCATTTTCAGCATGTTTTTAAACTGTATATATTAATATAGAGTCACTTTAAAGAATTATAAATATTATTTTAAGAGAACATTTTTTTAAGGAGTTGTTTAAAAAAAATGGTGATAAGTAATCGTGACCTTATTGACAAACAAAAATTATTTCATTTTTAATAACTGCCATTAGAATTGTCAACAACTTTGATAGTGTGAGACAAACTATACGTGTGTAGTTACCTACGTCCGTCTGGCTAGTGAGTGAGTGATTTGGTAGAACTTCTGAAGATCCTGTTCTCCTGGTAGTCGTCCGACAACTGACACTGCGTGCGCCACTCTCTAGAGAGACTTGCTAAATAAACTAACCATACCATACCTACCGTACGTATAGTATAAGTCAACATTCCGACCAGACGAAAAGCAAAGAAGGGGAAGGTGGGGGGGGGGAGGGGTCACATGTGACAATCCTTGGTTTGAGCCTAGTTATGTTTCCTTTAATATACGGTTGTGATAAATTTGACTGAAGGAGTGGTACAGGACTTTTTGTTCAAGAGATTCTTCTTCTCTCTTAATCAAACGAGTCAGAAAATAATATGGATTAACTATTAATTAATTAAAAGGGAGAGAAAAAATGTAGTGGCCATATTGAATCCCAACCAATTAAAAAGGAGGTGTAGAATGGCCAATTCACAAGAAAATATAAACAATATTTTAGTTATTTCTCAAACATAATAGGCATCCAAATGTATATTCAAACGATCATTCATCGTTATAGTACAGTATTGTATTTTAGATCCACGGTAAAATTGTCTTATCTGACAGTTTAAAACGTTATTAAATACACTTTTATGTATTCTTACGATTGATATCACTTTAACCAAATGGTGTCAGTTTGTACCGCCACAAATAATGATGGCTATTTTTGCCAAAGGTTTATATTTATTTTGTGTATTTTATAAAAAGGTTATTTCTTTAGTAGCCTGTGTGTAGACCTACATACATATAGGGGAAATACAACATTCTTTTTTTTAATCTTTTCCATGTTTTGTAGACAAATGCAAATAAATTAGTAACCCAGCCATTATTAAAAAAGTACAGTCCAATTTTTATAGGAAAGACCTTATCTGACAGCTCGAAAATTTACTATATTTACCTTCACGTATTGATACGTCAAGCCATGTAATTTGCAACTGTCTATTTTGAAAGTTATTATCAATGCCTATAAAATAGCACTTAAAAAATAGTGGCCTAAAAATGGTCTTTTTTAGAAATCCGTTTTTATGAAAATTGTACAGAACTAGCAAATAGTGCTTACATTTTGTTAGCATTAAACTAAGCACTATCGTGTTGGATTGGACTACCGAAGACGGGGAACTTGGGGTTCGATCCCGGTCGGGTGTACTGAGGATGGATTTTCTTAAATAGTTTTCCACTCTTCCTCCACGCAAATTTGGGTGCATTTCCCTTATAAGAAGCCTTCATAATTCCTAACCCATTAGTGTAATTAGTACATAAGCATACAGCCCAAACGGGTAGTAAGGCACTGTGGTAAAAATAAATAAATAAATAAAATTATTAAAATTACTGGCTTGACTTTTCCAGTTGGCTTCCATATCAACATACAATGATTTATTCTCTAAAACTCCTCTTGAGGACTTTTTCTTACAAATAAATATACAAAATAAATGTTTCTTCCTTTTCTTAGTTATCTGATGTGCTATGTATGAAATCATGTTTATGTTTGAATTAATCGTCCCTTTAAAAAAAGCTATTTCCCAATAACAATGATTTGTTAGTTATTAAAATTTAATATCTATAGTAAAACTTTTTATTTCAAAATATAACTGTATGGAAAATATTTTAAAATACATAGATAGTTTTTGTGCTTTTATTATTTAAATACTTAATATTCAAATCAAAATATGTCAATAAGGTTAGCCAATAAGAATAAATAATCCATCTTAGAGATAATTTATTAGCAGAGCAACCACACCCGTAATAGCTATCAATATAGTTCTTGTGTTGGAGTCTAGATAGCTATACTGTATACATAGTATGTACAGTCGCTAAAAGAGAGGGCGAAAGTAGTTTTTGATGTTAGTTTATCTAGGAACACTAGGAGCGCTCATAAACGAAATACAATAATTTCCATGCTAAACGTCGAGTCTGGTTTGCCGGTGACGGAGAGGTAAATGTTCGAATCTCGGTAAAATATACTGATTGGATTTTTCCCCACAATGGTCTCCCATTCTCCCTCCACACAAAAGCGGGGCAATTTTTTATAAATTCTTCCTTTGTTTTTAACCCTTCATTAGCGTAAATAAAATGTAGAGCTTTTATTTATTATCGCTTAAGTGTTGTTTTGAAGAACCCCTAGGGGTTGGAGAAAATTATTGTTTCAATCACGTTTTTATGTTTAATATATGTATGTAAATAGTGATTAAGTTGGAAAAACAAAATACTAATGAAAGAAAGATGATTAGTGAGACGCGATGCCTAAATATATAATTCATGGTGTTAGAGGTGGGTTGAAAGTTTGTATTATAGTTGTTTTTTAAACTCTCAGACAGTCTGAACAAAATATCGCTTTTTAAATAGATACATTTAGTTTAATTATTTATACAAATTTCAATTGTTGAATGTTTGCCATGACAGAACAGGGACAGGAATAAAAGCTCAGGACAAACTCTGTGATGCCGATGTTAAATATTCAAGAACTGTCGAGGTTTGTGTGAACAATTAGACCAAATATATTTACTGAAGCATTGTTATTTTACTTTATCCAAAAAGTTGTTTCAATCAAAATAACTGTACCTTAAATCGCGATCGCTTCCACCCCATCTTAAATATACCAATCTATAGTATATTTTGGGTGAGTGATAGTACAAATTATTATCATTATTATTATTATTATTATTCCAACGTGTCTTACTACACTTCTGGGCTATAAGCATTTTAATTGCGCTGAACGGGGCTAGAATTAGAGAGGTTTAGAGTAAATGTACCCACATTTTCGTGGAGTGTGTGTAGAAAACCAATTAGGAAAAATACCCACGGTACATCTAGCTGGTATTTGAACCCTGACTTCTCTGTCACTGGTAAACCAAATAATCTGACATTTTATTCTCGTCACCACCGATGGCTTTTTTTCTTCCTTTTATGATACGTCATAAAAAAAGTTTTGAAGATGTGAATGAACTATAGCTATCCTCGAGACACTAAATGTGAATGCTTCAACGGTCACTTTTGATAGGTAGACTAGTATCATAATTATTAGGTCATCACTCTTGCGATTGGTTTGTTGCAACTCTCCACTTTTGCTTATCTTGGGCCAATTTTGTACACCTTCTGCCAACACCGCTCGATATCTGATCCATGTACTCCAGCCTTGGTCTCCTACTTGAATGTATCCCTTCCACATCTTCTTCTTTATTATCTTCGTCAAACTATCATGTATCTGTATAATATTATATTATATCCTACCATATCAACTCTTTTTTGCTGTGTACTTTTACAAACTTTCCTTTCTCCAATTGTTTTTCTTATCACTTCTGTATTTGATACGATCTCCATCCACGATATTTTAAATGTATCAATACCTATAAAATAATAATACCAATAATATAGTAAAATGTTATCAATCTCGACTGAAATAAATGTTTATATTTTCTAAAAAGTTGCTCAAATGTACATAGCTTGATTCACCTATGAATGAACGTTTGAAGCACCTTTTAGAGGAGAAAAAAACACAGGTTTTTTGTGGTCAACAATGATAACATTTTACTATTATTATTGGTGTTATTTTACAGGCCTTGGCAATGTTGATCACAAGTGACAGTTGAATATCATATGGCTTGCTGTACGAGTATGTTAAAGTAGATCTGAGAATGTGAGGAATAGTTTGAGTTGTGGAAGTGCTGAGCGATCTAGATTTTGTATCCTAAAAAAGGGTCAGTTCTATTAGTCAGCCTTCGCACACTCAAGTGCGAGTCGATACTAAATACAAGACGACACATAGCTAGCTAGACCAGATGGAATGCGCCAGTTTCACATATGACACCGGCCTATTTCATTTGGTCTAGGTAGGTGTAGTCCTGTATTTAGTATAGACTCGCACTTGAGGCGTGCTAAGTTTGATTATGAAACTGTCCTAAGTTTGACTATAATGCTGGCCCAAATATATTGATATGATTCACAATCTATCGTTAATAAGTTCAGATTATAATCTCAAACTGGCAAGGTTGCTCCTAGTCCAGTTACGGGCTCCTAACGGCGTTCCAACCTACTTTGAACGTCACATAATTAACCTGTGGTTGTGAAGGAAGATAGCTGTGAATTGTTATGGAATGACTCAAACTGAGTTCTTGTAACAGAAATGAATGTGCTAATACCAATGTAAACAAAAGTTGATAAGAAATAAGCTGTATAATTTTGCAAAAATGTAAGAAAGTCTGATCAAAAGGTAGATATCAGCTATTTGACGCTCGTAGGCCAGATTATAATCATGAATTAGAGGTCTCCCTTATTAGGTTGCATTGTGCAGAAATGTTCTGTTATCTTTAAGAGATTTAACAAGTGTTTTATGTTAGTACGTTTAAGGTGGGATGGAATGAAAGCGAGAAAGTCCGTATTTTTACAGTTTTTATGACAATTTATTTTGGCCAAAATAAATAAATATTGCCAGCTTCGGTGGTCGCATGGTCTAACAAGCTACTCTCGCAGTATACTAGCTGCCAATTACGAGGAGATCAAGGTTAGAATCTCGGTCGGGTGTACTAAGGGTGATTTTCCTAAATGGTTCTCTACTTTCCCTCCATGCAAATGCGGGTAAGCTTCCAATAAATATAACCTCCCTAATCCCTTAGTAAATCATTGGCGTTTTTGTTCATAAGCTTATAACCCGAAAGGGTAGTAAGACGCAGTGGTAAAAATAATTGCTTCAAAAAAGATGTAGGTAGAATGTTATTTTCTACATATAGATATCTCGAAATTATTTAATACTAGACCCTTCCCCNATCATAGACTCCACCATAAAATATGAGTGACTATCGACATTTTTATGAGGAATAAATTAAATTTTCAAAATAAAATATAGCTTATGTTACTCGCTGATAATGTAGCTTTATATTGGTGAAAGAATTTTTAAAATCGGTCCAGTAATTTTTGAGTTTATCCATTACAAACAAAAAAACAAAAATCAAATCTTTCCTCTTTATAATATTAGTGTAGATTTGTCATTTGGCATTTGGATAGAAACCTTTTAAATAAAGAATAATAGTCCTAGTCAAATGATGCAATTCCCATGACAAATGTTTAAGAATTGTTGACATTACTATGACGTGTAGAAAATTAAACTAAAGGTATTTACTAAAGTGTCACCAGTATGCAAAGAATGCCTGATGGCCTGACTGACCTCTAGGTGATCCTACACGGTTTACGGACCCCAGTGCCCTGGGCTCGAGCGGTAGCCCCTTAGCACTCGTACTCAGTAATCAGGCGTCCTAGCCCGCGTAGCACCCAAAACTGGCAGAGGGACCCCCACCCCACCTCCCTAGACTCAATGGTGATTAGTCAGCCCCGATAGCTGGGATACATTTGATTGTGCTTTCTGGCCTGGTTTACCGTGAGGAATGCTGACACTGTTTATGCTGTCAGCGCATATGTTATATTTGTTTACAAGCTAATCACAACCCCTCGCAATACTCGTTTTTTCATTCACACTCCAGAGCACAGCAGTATTAAACAAACACTCCTCAATCTAGGCCGTGTGATTACAAAAGCAATATTGTATTTATTTTGGCTAAAAACCATTTTGGCATAAAAACTTAAAAAATACGGATCTTAACCAAGACTACTAACGGGTCACTCAAATAAAGAGGTTGGTTAAGAGGAAATGTACCCACATTAACATAAAGAGTAGGCTATATTACGTGGGAAAATAACTCCTAACGCATCTGAGATTCGAAACTTTGACCTCCCATTTAGAGAAAGGCCAGTACATCGTGAACCTGTAACCTTAGGTCGCGTGACCAGTGGTGAGGGTATTTTTTAACGAGAAGAGTATTTTGAGGTAATACCGCCAATTTGTGAGCGTAAGCTAACTTAATTTGTAGTTGCTAAAAGTATTCTACGTCAGCTTACTGAACCGAAGGTTTTATTACCACATGACTTATAAATTAATTTGATTTTTTTAGCACCACGTCTTACTACCCATTCGGGTTTAACGCTTATGCACTAATTACACTAATGGTTTAAGGAAGAGTAAGTTTGAATTTAAAGAAATTGTACCCACATTTGCGTGGAGAGAGTCTGTGAAACCATTTATGAAAAACAACCCTCAGTAAACCCAACTGGAATCATTATTATTATTAGCACCGCATCTTACTACCCGTTCGGGTTATACGCACTTACGCTAAAGTGTAATGGTAGGGTGATTGTGA
>CABFOW010003337.1:0-13926 GCA_902141385.1 Timema californicum
TACCATTACACATTAGCGTAAGTGCGTATAACCCGAACGGGTAGTAAGACGCGGTGCTAATAATAATAATAATAATATTAGGTCACTGGTTTTATCTGGGTGTTCGGTAGCCAACCCTACTACAGCACTACCGGGCCACCGTAGGGACTTACATGGTTAGAATGGGCCCCGACCGGTAGGGGTTGGGATGGATTGTTTGTGGGCAGTGAGATTTGAGAGTTATTCCAATAATGTATATTTATTAATCTATTCAGATGACTAAACTTCTACATGAGTCACCGGGTGGATCTTCCGTGACGAGGGAGAAGGCACTATAGCGGGACTCGCAAACCTTACTCTAGACCTGCCATCGACCCTCCGGTGGGGATGATCCAACATACCACATTTTATTCCCCCCGTAGTTTAATCAGTCATTGCTAGATACAGAACCCCATGAATCCAGCATGGCCCCAAACCCTAGGCAAGGTGTAATGCTATCACCAAACTTGCTGATCTCGATATCCCACCAGCCAGGAAGGTCCATCGGTCGCACCGTGCCCGCTTGTTAACAGGGTGCAATCTATATTAGCTATATGCTACTCTCAACAGGATGGCAACCCAATACTCTTGACTTCCAAGAAAATGTACAAGCGTGGGTTAACCTCCTGCCAGAATAAGCCTTAAAATAATTATACTCTTAAAATATATTATTTTTCTCTCTCTAAAACATAGTATTGTTGATATATATATTTATATATGTCACTCACCCAATATATTGGACTGACAACGTATATATCAACAATACTATGTTTAGGAAAGATAAAGAAATAATATATTTTCAACCCGCTTTAATGGTCTAGGGCATTACATACACACACACACACACACACTCACATATACATAGTAGATGAAGATGTATTTCCAGACAGTTGGAGTGCGTTGCACTCTTCTATTCCTCACACTCCACAATATGCTGGCATCGACCATTCTACAAACATCTTACAGTTCTGTAACGAGTTCATTAGTTTCCATTGGATGATATGTCTATACATTTTATTTCTTGTTTCCCCATGTTGCATCGCGAGTACCAACATTTTTCGCAGCACATGTTGACACCTTGACGGTACCACCTATCTTTATAACTAAGGATCAGATGACGTTCATTGTATTACATTTTGGGCCTTTTTTTATTATTATGGTTTGTTCAAGTTTGTATACACTTTGGATACCGGAGGAAAACACTTGGGTTGAATATTTCAACATTTTTCCTTGAAAAGGAATATGAGCCGCTTTATGAACAATAACGTTTCTAATGATCGATGTTTATGCCTTTAGCGCACAAGTTATAGTCAATTGAAATAAAGCACACCCTGCTATGGCAATCTCAAAGGGATATACATATATATAATTCAAAAAAGGGGTGATTAAGGATGGGGTGGGAAGAGAATATAAAAACAAGATAAAAAGTAAAACGCACCATCATTTACCATATAGACGATGGAAAAAGAGATGTGTAAAATTCCACCTCAATGTGGTCGCTCAGGAATGAGTCATCACCTCCCGATTAAATAGTTTGCACAATATTGGTAAGGTTAAATCTTATATTAGTTTTTTATTATTTCTTAAAACTTCCCTCTAAACATAATCTTGAGATATACACATGGTCGGTCTCATTTACTGACCCAACACAGTAATAAAGTTTTAAACTATTTCATGACATACTAAACATTATTTATTCAACTTGGGCTCAAGGTATTTTAGTTTAAAGTAAATATATTACTAAAGTATAAAATAAATAATTATTATTATTACTATTATTATCATTTAAACAATTTTAATTTATTTGTTATTAATTTTTCATTTTCCTGTGATACTTAAGAGATATCTGAAAGTATTTTAGTTGAATAAACGTTAACTAAAAAGTAAATAACCACAAATGGTTTCCATCTTAGTTCCTTGACCCTTATATAAAGATTTAATATAGTTTATATAAAAAAAATCCGTAAACCTTAAATGAAGATAAATACCTTACGAAAAGCCTTATTGATTCTATAAACACACCGTTATAACGTAATCGGCTTAAGCAAGAGAAGGGGAAAAATAACGCATCTCTACCTAGAATGAATTTCAGTTATAGGCAAGAATATATTACGTGTTTCAGAGATTACAAGGTATTTTACTTATAGAGATATTTGAATTTCATTTACAAATTCACCTCGAAGAGATATAAAAAAATAATCTTTTACAGGAAATATTTCAATTCTAGAGTGAGAAAGAGAGATACGATTTTAATACCCTAATACGTTTTTTCTTCTTTGGTCTAGAAAGGAAATTATATGCTACTCTGTGGCTGAAGGAGGCTTATTGTTCAAAATGTACCATTCAATATTGGTGTTCTTATATAGGATTGTTTATTTTGAAATTTTGAAAACGATACTGAGAAGAAAGGTGGAAGAGAATCATTCTTATATGTTAATGGATTGAAAGTATTGTAATGGTTAACATTTTTTCCATATATATTATGATAGATCATGACTTTAATGTGTGAGATGGTACTCAAAAAAGCGGGTTATACCATTATAATGCCCGTCCGCATGTTTGCATAGTTGTCTGTCTGAAAGAGAAGTTAAAAATATAACGGCGTGATGGATTTTGTTTCAACTTGATAGTTAAATTATGTTTGGTCATACTCTGAGGCAAAATAGTGAGTTGGATTCTACCCTAAGATTGGGAGAAGTTGACTAACGACTAAATTTAAAATAGATTAAATATATCGAAAATAGCTCTAACGACTTTTTTCAAAATCAATGACTGTAAGAATGTTGGTATGTTTATTAAAATTGTTTGAGTTTTTAGGGATAAAACTCATTTAAGTTTAATTGGTGTTGAGTAACAAATAAAATTTAAGAACGCAATTATTAGTATTATAAAATTAGTGGCGTGGATAAGTAAATCCAAATTTAAACAATAAATCAATTCACTCTCAAAATCATAAATACAATGTCTGTCCTCATACATATATTTGGAAAAAAGTAAACTACATTTTATTTTAAATGTTTGTAAAGTTTAATATATTTAACACATGATAAAATAAATGGCACTACACAATCGCATGGACTTTCTCATTTTGTGTATTAAATTTTGAAGCCAAGTTTCAAAAATATGTT
The DNA here is from genome assembly GCA_902141385.1 of Timema californicum. Lineage (NCBI taxonomy): Eukaryota > Metazoa > Arthropoda > Insecta > Phasmatodea > Timematidae > Timema > Timema californicum. The sequence goes on from CABFOW010003337.1 coordinate 3,147, forward strand.
TTAAGTAAGCAACCATTAATTTAGTTTAACTCATAAAAATCACTAAATCCTCTTGTTAATCACAGTAATTACTCTTTATATATGAATTCTAGACCAAATTGTTCAAATGTATTTAATAAAACTCCCCTAAACATTTCTATTTGTAAAAATAAAAACGTATTCTTACTATTTTATAATGAAAACCTAACAATAGACCCCCATTTTGAATTAAATATTCAAGGTCAACTTGAAAAACATCAAACTATCTCAAATTTGTTCTAAATAGGCTATTCTAAAATTAATTTATTTTGGATTGATAAAGTTACGTTATCATTAATATGTAAAATAGTATTCCATCACCAAATGTAAACCAGATCGCTAAAGCCATTTTTTTTAAATATTAAAATTATTAAAACGGTCACTATCAAACTATTCATAGCAAATTTTCCCCTCAAAACAAGTATTATGCCTTATTTGTCATGTTCATGTCAAACAATCTCCAGATATACTCTTAAGAAAAATAATTACAACCATTTAAATGTTCAAACTTCATTTTGACAAACGAATTTTTACCCAAAACAAACTATGCAGGGTAACTTGGCGAATTTGAAACAAAATATTTAGTGTCTATTTTGAAATATTTCAAATTTTTGAAAAATTATCTATCAGTAAACTGCACATAAATCAGATTTCACCGCCCCAAAAAATAGTGTTTGTGGGCATGTCAATCATTTCCAAGATACCAATTTGGAACACAACCTTTATTGTCAGTACTTAAATATTTCAAAATTTTGAAAAACCATTCATCAATAAATTACTCATAAAATAGTTTTTAAACCAAAACAAATATATACAATTATTTGTCATGTCAAACAATACCAAATTACACATTTAGAGCCCAATAATTAGAACCATTTGTAAAATATGTTCATTTGGAAACTACACATAAATGAGTTTTTACCTTTAAAACAAGTAAACACAATTATTATTTATGTCAAACACTCCCAAAATATCAGTTTGTAGCCAAATAATAATCGTTAGTTGTTAAATATTTCAAGTTTTTTGAAAAATCTGTCATCAGAAAACTATCCCTTAAAGATTTATTCTCAAAAAATTTAATTAAATAGTGATATTTATCATGTCAAACAAATAGTAGATACGCATTTTAAGCAAATATGTTAGAGCCTTATTAGAAATTTTGGAATTAAAAAATATATCCTTAATTGAAGAGCTAGGGTTAAAAAAAATAATGTTAGTATATTGCCTTATAACATGTTGATATCAAATTTGAACAACATCAATAAAAACTTTGTTCTCAGATTATTGGCCAGGGACAGACAGACAGACAGACATAGGGACAGTATGATCCACTTTTTTGATTACATGCCTACATAAAACGTAAACATTCATCATAATCTCGAGGTTAACTTATTTCACGATAAAAATAATGTATCATGATACGAGAAATTAATATATTGCCTATTCAAAAAATAATCTTCAAACAATTATTTGGGAAATTAAGTAAGATGTATTGATAAATAGATCTTTCTAAACTTTTTGAATCATAAGTCCAGAGTGAGAAATTCAATTTATCCCAATTATAAAACACAACACAGCTGTAATTAGACCATGTAAGTTTACCAGACTTCTGCTTAAACACGCCAATTATTTTTATTTGAGGTATTTAATTAAAGTTTACTTTCTGAACCGACTCATTATACCCACTTATTTACTCTATGGCATTAGGAAATCATAAGCTCATCACTGAACTAATAAAAAATACTTCGGCTATCCCTATCTTGAGCTAGTTCTATCTAGTCCACCTCATGACACCTGAACTATTTCAGGTACATTATAATGTTATCCTCTCATCTGTGTCTAGGTCTCCCAATGGTATCTTTCTATGGGTTTGTCAGTCAGTAACCTGAAAAAAGGTTTTAGAAATTCCCGTTTGCTCCGCACACCCTGCCTACCGTAATCTAAGTGATTTGATTAACCTAACAATGTCTTGTTATTAGAACAGGATATGTATCTCATCATTATGAAACCTCCTCCCCTCTCAAGTAGCCGCATCCCCTTTTGAACTAAATATTTTCCTAAGCACCTTGTCTTTGAACACTCTGAATTTATTTTCGTCATGTAAAGTAAGATAACATATTTCTCACCCATAAAGAACACCCGTTAAAATTATTATTTTGTATATTCCAAGTTTTTCATTCATTGGCACCAGGTAAGATATTAATAACTTACTGAGCGAGTAATAGCATGCATTTTCCAACTGTATTCTTTTCCTAATTTCAAATATATTATTGTTACTGCTATTTAAAATATTTATAAATGTTTAAACTCGTCCCTTGCCAAATGTGATGTTGCTCGCAGTAATTTAAAAACTACTGTATAGTTACCAATCTTTAGACCCCCTACCAACTGAATGAAGGTGCCGGATTAACGCTCATTACAAGGTAAACTTCAATTTTCATAGTATTTTATTTTTATTTATTTAGCAACGTGTCTTACTACCCATTTGGGTTATACGCTTGAGTACTAATTATTCTACTGGGTTAGGAATTAGAAAGGTTGAATTGAGAGGAAGTGTACCCACATGTGCGTGTCGGGAAAGTGGTAAACTATTTAGGAAAAACAACCCCCGGTCACCCGACCGAGATTCAAACCTCAATCTCCTAGTCCTCACCAGTCGAGCTCAACATGACTAGCGCATTAGCTAGTTACGCCACCGAGGCAGGTACTTTCATAGTAAAAAAAGAAAATTTACTAATTCAATTTTGCCGTATTCATTTCTGAGTTGATTTGATATTTGTCACTTTATACAATTGTATTAACACTAATAAAAGAGTCAAATGATAATGCTATCATATTTTGCCTTTACTATTAAATAGTTTAAATATGTAATAAATGTAACACTGAATTGTAATACCTAACATAAAAAGGGGTGCTAACCATTCTTGATAGTGAAAATGTATTTGAGTATAGCTATGAGTAGCCTAATCAATATTTTCCTTGAGTAGAAAAGTAAAATTTCCTTCTTAAAGCCTTTTAGGATTACACCGTGGTTCTTAGAATTAGTGTCAAGCACGTTACCCTTGCAACCAAAAAACATTTTGGTTAATTGACCATTTTTTTGTCACATAAAAATATTAAATAATCGCTGATTACTCTCTTTGAAGTTTGGTCTATTCCCATTATTAAGAGCTCTTCTAACAATGAATTGTAAAGCGTCTCGTTATATAACGAAATATTCTGTAAATGATAAAAAAAGTAAAAAAAGTAAAAGGAATGGAAAAAAAAGGGTAGTAGTTGAAAATAACAGAGAGTAGAAGAAGCGAGAAAATGACGAATGGTAAGAGGAAACGATAGCAAGGGTTGGTAAGGTGCGAGGGTGGCTGAGAAAAACAGACGGTGGTTTCTTTAGGGAAGAGCTGGTGGTGGCTTCAAGGAGGAAATAACTAGGGGGTGGGGGGAAGTTTGGAGGGGGTTTGCGGGGGGGGGGGATGGGTGGGAGGTTGATGATACTTTTTGAGAGTGCTTGCTTGCCATCCTACCAGAAAGATATAAAGTAAGAGTTTGTTCATAACTTTGAAATTATGTCACCTCGTTACAAGTGCATTCACTTTTTTTAAGGGGTAATTTAAAGTAGCATTAGAAAATTAGCTGGTGCTCTGAAATATCTCTGACTCTGTAACGCTCTGTGGGGTTCCTTTGACGTGATGACGAAACTTTAGCGAAATATGGAGGGGTTGTTTCCACAAGAGGAATATATGTGTGATTAGATTTATTATGCTAGTTTATTATAAAATTGAGTTTCGTAGTTGAATTATAGTATAATGTTTCTCTTTATTGACACAAATAAAAATACTTTAAGCTATTCGTATTAAAATGAATAAGCTTTATGACAAATCTCTTATTTATATAAACACTTAATTTTTTAGGTTTGGTGGATGGATATCTTATGATTCTTATCTTATTTTCACTCAAAGTTAGCGAAAAATATATACATCTTTATCAATGTGTATCTATTTATACTTATCATAAAAACATTTTAAGTTTATTAAAGTATAAATTACCTTTAAAACTTATACTTGATTTAAATTGATCATACCAACCTTACCGATCTAAAAGTCCATATGATTACTTTAGTTTGGTTTTCTGGTGTTGGGGAGATTGATGTTCATATTCCGGCTGGATGTGTGATGTACCTAAGATATTTTTCTTCAATAATGTTTTACCACTTTCCCTCCATTTTAATTTGGCAATATTTACCCTAGAAAATATTACTCATTCCTATTTAAATAAGGTAAAAACTAATATACTCATATAAGTATTAAATATAGCTCAAACGGGTTCAATAAAACGCTAAAGAAATTCTTAATATTAATGACAAAATGCTATGCATTCTTAATATTAATGACACATTTATCCAACCCAACATGTAGTTAAATACATTTAAATTTTATTTCTATGTTCTATAAAATAAAACATTAGAGTTTTAGAACTACATTATTGGCGTTTTTTCATACCCCAAAGTAGGCGGCATTAAAATTATATACTAAGTAAAACAAATAAGCCAACGAGGTTATACTAGCATTTTGTCATCATAGATTTGACCTGGATGTACAGGATTCAATCCCAACCAGATGCGTTGATGATTGTTTCCCCCCTTATGTTGCGCCACTATGTCCCTATATGAATACTAGTGCATTGCCTTAAATATATTTCTCTTTCTTTAACTGTCCCCGTGGAGTAATGTTCAGTGCACCTGGTTACGAGTCTAGGTGTCCCGAGTTGGGTTCTTGGCTGGTACCTATTGTATTTTTTCCTTTAGTGGAATAATCCCAATGGTCACCAGGGTTTGGTTAGTTAGGCTTACGTTAGGTTAAGACCCCCCCGATTGTACAACATCATAACTATAGTCACTTCACTTCATTGTGGGCACGATGTGTAGACCACCTCTTATATAATGTACCCTGGGCAACGTTCTGTGCCAGCATAGCGGCTAATAAGGCCACAGAACCTGGACGTCAAAGTCCCCCTGTTCAAAAAGTGCCATACGATAAAAAAAAATCTCTACTTTCATACTAGGTTCAATATTATTAAATAAAAATAGTCTGACACTTAAAAGAATACACATATAAAAATAAATAGTAGGACACAATCGTGTAAACTCTTCTCATATAGATTGAGACATAATTTTCTAAATTAGGGTTTAAGTAGAATACTTATTATTAAGTTTCACTTGAAAATTATTTATTCACAAAAATCACTCTTTGATAGATTTTAGCAAAATTATTTAAACAATTATAAAGATTTTAAGATTTGGCTGCAAAAATAGTGTAACTTTAAATGTTATAGTTTTAGAGTAACCAACAAAACTTATAAAATGTTGATCATAAAAAGTCTAATGTGCCTCCTACTCTTTTTAGGAATTTTTGTTATTATCTTCAAAGTTTATTGAAATTGATTGCTTTTATATTGATGGGTTTACAAGCAATTATTCATATTACAGTTTCCTGAAACCAAGTTGTAAGTTTGTAATATACTCAGTTGTACTTTAGCAGTAAACTCAATATTATTAATTTTTTATGAATTCTAACCGGGTTTAGAAAAAGTATATTTCAATTTACAAGCAATATAACAATTATATAAAATGACACAATAATTAAACATTACATACGTTGTGATATTTCTCATTTAAACACTATTATTACCACCGCGTCTTACTAACCGTTCGGGCTATACGCACTTACGCTAATGAGTAATGGTAGTGTGATTGTGAGATTAAATGGAGGATCTACAGTTTAACGTGGGATCCGAACCACAGCGGAAGCCTGGCACTCCACATATTGACAAGTTGTGATTAATACACATCTTGTCAGAGTTGAAGGAATGGCTTGGCAATCAGATACATTTATGCTGGGACCAAGGATTGAACCCCGGACCCTCAGCACAGAACCATGACACCTTACACCTAGACCATAAGGCCACCCTTTAATTTAAACCTCATCTCACAAAGCCCATTCAAACTGTATAGAGCATATGTATGCAATATACCCATGCATATCATAGTATATATATAATTGATAGATAATTATATATCATAATAAATTTATATATTAGGGGAAGAAGGTTGCCAGATAGGTAAAAAAAATCATATATTTATAGTATTATAAAAATGGCTTTGTTATTTTCTAAAAATATTAATATATAACTTAATATATTTCAAATATTCTTTCATTGAGTATTTAATTGTTGTAACGTACTTTTTGCAATGGTTCTAGGTAACTCTTAAAATAAAATAAAATTGTTCCTCTTTGTTCATCCAAATCCCTTTTCTTTACAGTTCTATGACTCTTAAAATTAAATATAATTAGTTTACTTTGTTTTTCCAAACTCCTGTGCTGTACAACAACAGAACCGCTGGTATTCAAACAATTGCCATTGTTGTGTGCATACATCAACCTTTGTGGTTACAGTTTATCAAGCTTTGTGAGACTACATGTTTTTTTTTACAAAAGTGAGACTACATGTTATTTTACAAAATGTATAATATCTATATTTGTTTTATTGTGAAAAATGCTTATATCAGTTAGCTATTTTTCAAAGAGACAATTCAGAGGTAACCAACACAATAAACGTAAGTTACTAGAAAGTAGGCCTAATAGTGATAGTACTGACTCCGAAACAAGGCGGAAATAGGCCGAGTAATAAAACACCTCCCAGTTCTTCAAAGAAAAATCTGTCTTACTTATCTTCTGAAAATGACAATGCTATCCGTGATAACCCCAGTAAGCTAAAAAAAGTCAACATCATTTTTAACTTGGAAACAATTTATTCTTTGATTTAATCTTTTTGTAAATGTAAACTCTGTGATTGTGAAAGTAGTATATCGCTTAGTGAAAATGAAGGAAAACGGTGAGATATAGTCCCCAATTTATTATTAAAGTGCAACAATTGCAAATAAACCAGATAAAAAATGACATCAGTACTTATTACAAGTAAATCGACTAAACCCTATGAGACTAATACTCGTTTCGTATATGCAATGCGTTAAGCCTAGATGGATAACGTACCTTTTGTGCTATGATGAACCTACCTAGCCTCAACCTCCCGAATCTATATCTCGTATCATAGCTCTAATACAAGTATTGGACTTAGTTAGAGAATAATCCATAACAAAAGATGATCGAGAAGCGATAGTCGAGAATTAAGGAGATAACTGGGTTACTGCTGCGTTCGATGGCACGTGGCAAAAGAGGGGTCATACCTCTCTGAACGGAGTTAATTCTGCCACGTACTTTGACAATGGAAAAGTGTTAGACATAGAATATATTTCTAATTACTGCCAGGGCTGTACAACAATACTAAAAATAAGGGTACACATATAGGTTGTATGACGAACTATGAAGATTCTAGTAGAGATATGGAGTCGACTGGCATATTGCAACTTTTTTTGGAGGTCAGAAGCTAAAATAGGATTACGTTAAGATACTTGGAAGATGGTGACTCTTCAGCCTTTGATACTGTAAAAAGGCCAAGACATTTGGTAACATTCAGATAAATAAACTGGAATGCATTGGTCACATACAAAAAGGGATAGGTTAACGCTTACGGAAGTTGAAAGAATCTCAAAGAGGAACCAAACTTTCTGATGGGAAAGGGTTGTCAGAGAGGGTAAGACTAACAGATGCACAAATAGACTTATTACATAATTATTCTGGATTAACCATAAAAAAAACATAAATGACAAAGCCAACATAAATAGATCAATTTGGGCAATTTCTTTTCACAAATTATCCACCGATGACAACCCGCAGCATGAACTTTGCCCATTAGGATCCAAATACTGGTGTGAATTATGTTAAGATGACATATGAGGTTTATTCGCACAGTGATTCCCTACCTATTGAAGTTCTTTTAGTAATAACACCTATATTCAGGGATTTGTCCAAATATGATCTGTTGGCAAAATGTCTCCATGGGAAAACCCAAAACCCGAAGGAAGGCCTGAATCATGTGATATGGGTACGATAATATAAAACAGCGTTTGTGGGGTATAACACATTGAAGTTTGGTGTGTTATATATGTTCTGACCGATAATGAAGGAGAAGTGGGAAGAGCTGATGTGTTGAAAACAGCGTTTGTGGGGTATAACACATTGAAGTTTGGTGTGTTATATATGTTATGACCGATAATGATGGAGAAATGGGAAGAGCTGATGTGTTGAAAACACTAGGACTTGAAATGGGCATGAATAATTGGAAAGGATTTGAAGCAATTGACAAATTAAGAGTTAGGAAAGCTGGTAAAGCAGCAAATGACATAACTAAGGAATGAAGAGTGAAGAAAAAGCAGCTAAAAAGGACGATATAAGATGCAGAAGGGAACACAAACCAGGAATATAGCGCTGGGATACTTTAAAGATAAAATATTATATATTATACCCGTTTTAATTTTAATTGTCATTTCCCGCCATTTAGGTTTTTACACACAAATGTACCTGTATATCTGTTTCTGTATTTTGTAGAAGGCTGAGATTTATATGGTAATTTGCGAGGGTCATTATGCAAATGCTGATGAAGAATTATTATTTTACTACTTATTGAAGTTCATGGGAAAATAGTTATTATACTTTTTTATATCAGGTGTTTAAATTTAATTGTGTTTCTTATTTTTTATTTTCACATAAGTGATAAGTCTTTTATGAAACAGCTACAAAAATTTTCTATAGGGTTATAAAGACTATTGTAAAAATTTGAAGACAATATGATTTTTAGTTTCTTAACAACAGGTAAATCAATTAGTCCAGAATCCCCATTTAAATAGCATTGACCTGTTCAGGCGACCTTATTCCCATACATAAATACATCTATATTAATAAAATGAAAAGTTAATGCGTTTTTCATGAAAGTTGCGCGATTTTTATAGCATGAAGTGATCTGAAATGTTAAAATTAGTAGCCTTTATACACGAACATGTGAACCTTGAGGCAGGAATTTTAAAACTTTAAATGATTTTTTTTTAGATTAATTAAAAACCAAAAATGAAGATATAGTAACTCCACGATAATCTATATTATTATATTTCATACCATTTGTAATGCATTTTGGTGTCCGTGGAATTTTGGTTGCTATGGAGATTAAATAAGAGTTTGGTATCTGCAACAAACTCTTATTATTATGCCGCCATGATACATAGAAGTGTTAAAGGTTGTGATTTATTTTTAGTAAATATCTTTTAATTATTAATACCTTTTTAACTTAAATCTTTTAACCCTCCTCTACCCTTTCCCTTTTTATTCTTTTAACCCTCTGCTCTTTTACCATTAACCCTGTTTACCATTTTTGTTTTTTTTACCCTTTTTACCATTTATAATTTTTACAGTTTACCCATTTGTCGTTTTTACTCTCTACCCCTTTTACCCCAAAATATTTCTCTTCTGATAAGCTGGGTACGGTAACTGAATTTTAAGAGGGCTAAAAAGAACCAAAAAGCCAAAAATTATTGGTTTGGTAAAAATTAAATATAATCAAAAAGGGCAGTAATACCAAAAGAGTAAAAATAGAAAAAATGGCCAAAAGTGTTCAAAATGTCATAAAGGGCAAAAATGACACAAATGAGCAAAACAATAAAAAGGTAAATAATAAGAAAAAAGGGCAAAAGTTAAATCATAGTAAAATAAATCGATTATAAAGATGAAAAGTAATTAAAGGAAAAAAAATGTAAAAATATCAAAAAGCCTTAAAAAGATAGAAAGGGGTCAAAAGTTAACAGGGTAAAAAACGCAAACGGCAAAACAAAGATAATTAGGTATTTAATGTATTTACTATTGTTTGATTCAATTCATTTTCCAGGTAATTTGTGACTTAGCTACGCCTGACCATTAAATGTACCATATTGTATCTTTTTCAATGTGATCATCCAGTTTTGCAATCTAGTAAAACCAATGCCATATAAAGAATCAGTGACATAAAACTACCCTAAGAAAAGGTATAATATATTTTGCAATAAAAGGAGTTCTGACCATTGTAAGCAATCGATACATAAAGTGCATGTTGAAAACATAAAAAATATTAGGAAAATGAAAAAAAATGTAAACTCGTATGATGCCTGATTGACGCCATAGTCCATGTCAACACTGTGGCAGCTGTATATCTTTATTTAAAACAATTTAAATTAATAAATATACTATTGATTGAAATATGTTTCATTTATAATAATAGGCATTTAGTAAATTTATTAATTAATAATGTGTTAAACATACATACATGCATACATACTGTAATAAAAAAAATATATATATATATAATAATAAACTTTCATATAAAATAATAATAGTTTTAAAAAGAAAAAAAAAATTTTTCTTTTATCTATATAATTCGTGTTTTTGTTGGGCGCCACCCCTGGTATCTAAGGGGGAAAATAATAATCAAAAGGAACAATACATTTACCTCGGCTATAAACTCAGTGGCACGACGACTCTCAACCTCAAGACCACTGGGTAAACTTAAATCTAAAAAAGAACATGAACAATTTAGATTAAAAAAAAATAATGTATTGTTGAAGAAAAATGTGATTAGGGCTACAAATAAAAATAAATATAAAAAAAAAACAATTGTTGGCACTTTGTGAATTTATTGTGGTTTCCTTTTTGTCCACATCCAAATCCTACCTATGGAATTCCGGTTAATTATAATTCTAATTTAATAAAGTATAGCACAGTATTGTTGAGACCAAGAAGAAAAAAAATATATATACAATCAAAAAAATCAATAATTAGACATAACA
>CABFOW010003337.1:14182-26806 GCA_902141385.1 Timema californicum
AGCTCTTACACACTCTCTTAGCTTCCTTTATTTACTAATTTCACTTTAATCTTTCACCTTTTAACCACTATAAAAATAATTTAAATTGGGAGCCCACATTCATTTGGCTCCATCTTGGACCACCAAACCAGGAAGAACTCTCTCCACTCAAAACCTTCTAATCTTTTTTCAAATTTAAAAATGTTCTATTCCAAGTCCAAAGAGAAAACAAACTATATGTAAATAAAAGCGAAAATGAATTGTTGGCTATAGCCTAGGGAGAGAATAAAAATGAAGTGTAGGTTTAATATAAGTATTTAAATATAGCCAATTGAATAAGAATAATGTTTTTAATAAAGAATTAGATGTCTATTTCCTTCTGTCAAAATTAAAAATCGCGCTCGTTTTTACTTCCCTCCTTATCACGAAGTTCACTCCTCACTCGTTTGATAGCGCTGGGCATGCGTTAAAACAAAGATGGCCGACCTTCAAAATAAATACAGTCAAACACCCTTCTTAAATGGATAATTAATATGCTTAATAAAAGGTAAGTGTTCATCCTTAAATCAAAATTCCTTATTTAAATTATTTAAAACAATGTTTTACGTTGTTCCTTCCGTCCTTTTACTTAATTTAATATATGTAAACATTGTCATTAGTCAGGCTGGCAACATGCCGGCGAGCTTCGAATATTTCACGGAAATTTAAATTATAATTGTTCACAAAAGTAGAAATAAGATAGGGAAATACAAGGTAGGGCGGCAAATAACATCATAATACATAGCGGTGTTGTTTCTTTTATCTCAATATGTACAGTAAAATATGAATATTCTTTGATGCAATATGGTGTGCCATTTTCTTTGAAGTTTCTTCAATAATGTTTATCGTTTAGTTTAATTAACATAAAATGTGTGCATTAGTTTTAGTGGTGCAATGTAAAATGATTTTTATATTGAATTGCTTTTTGGTTTGTACATCGAAGTCTCGCACTTGGTCAGAAGGAAAGTGTTTGTGGTGCGATACGATTCCGGATTTTGATTTAAGGTTATTTAACTGTTGGCTATAGTTTTAAGTAATGTATATCGAAAATATCTTGGTAGAGGGTATAAAGGAGCCTCAACGTGTCGTGCGTATGAACGGTGATGGAGGATGTCTTTTTTTTCGCATTGTCATACCCCTTTTTTAGTAATGACAATCTAGGCCATGAGCTACGATACCAAATAGTAGACTGTATATCTGAGACAGATTTCAGGTGCTTACCATGGACAATGAGGGGAACAACTGTGTTGAAATGTCGTAGCTTATCACCTATAGTACCACCCGCGAGCTGGAGGCGGCAGGGCAGTTGTACCCCTGGATTTTTAAGGTGAACTGGAATGGGCAATTATTAGTAGGTTTTGGGGAGCCTGGTGAGGGTCTAAGGAGGCTCGTGTTTACTGGTAATCTGTCCGAGGGTTTCTTTGATGTGTACCAGGCCGTTGAAGAGCTGCCATATTTCTCCCAGTTTACTCCACATCATCCCGATACTCCTTCATTGCGATGTCCCGATAATATTATAAAGAAATAAGGTGGATAAAAAGCAACGTGCCAGGTTTACGAATTCGATAAGAGACAAACAAATTAATGTCTGAATCTGATGCTAAATATGTTATAAAATGTCCAGACGTTAATAGAGCTGTTGTTGCTGCATATTCACTGAAGCATCTGGAGGTTCATCGAGCTGCTGTAGCTGCATATTCACTGAAGCATCTGGAAGTTCATCGAGCTGCTGTTGCTACATATTCACTGAAGCATCTGGAAGTTCATCGAGCTGCTGTTGCTGCATATTCACTGAAGCATCCGGAGGTTCATTGAGCTGATGTTGCTACATATTCCCTGAAGCATCTGGAGGTTCATCGAGCTGCTGTTGCTGCATATTCACTGAAGCATCCGGAGGTTTATCAAGCTGCTGTTGCTGCATATTCCCTGAAGCATCTGGAAGTTCATCAAGCTGATGTTGCTACATATTCACTGAAGCACCGGAGGTACATCGAGCTGCAGTGGCTAGAAATTATCCTTCTCGTAAAAAGAGACAGCAATGCCAGAATATTCCATGGTCTAGTAAAATAAATTCCGCTCTCAGCTACAGCCCTGACATCAGTTACGGTTAAGATAAGACCGTTGAGTTAAGTGCTTTGGATACCATTTGTCAGTGGTAAAAAGCGAAGAGGTGGAAAGACGAGAACCCTGGTATGACAGAGAGACGATGTATGATCTCCTCCTCGTGGTGTCTTTAGTGTAACACTGAGAACCATAACAGCTGTCACATAATGTCTACCAGTATCACACTATTATAGATATTTAAAAAATATATCACTAAACAAATAAGCTACCAAAAATACGCAACCCGCGTGAAGCACGGAATATTGGCTAGTACTTATTATATCTTTAAAACTTTATTATCAGCTATTTTAATTTACTTTTCAAAGTTTACAAATAAACTATCTTTGTATAGCTAAACAATCTCTGTCACCTTATAATCCTTATTTCTAGCACAACCCTCTTATTTTATCATTTTCATTGTTTTGTTGCTGTGGTGCTTTTGTATCATTCCTTACAATTCTTTTAATTTTTTTTAGGGATGTCTCAACTCTTCCATTCTCTACTTATCACTATCGCCATTTGTTACCAGTTTTCACCACAATCGCTGTTGCTTACTTCCGAACCCACTGCCTACCCATTTTACGATGTCTAGCCCTTTACCCATATCCGTTTTACCCTTCATTCCGTTACCTCCTCCTCCTTCAACATTTTCTGGTTTCACTGTGATTGTGTTCTTGCTATCTTTCTTGCCACTCTCGACTATGGAGTCGAAAACCCCCTAATTACATTCCAGATTCTAAATGACCTACTTTAATGACTATGATGAAAAATTATGAGAAACAAATTCATATTCGATCTTTGTTTCAAAACATTATATATATGAAAACAAAAATCAAGTATTTTTTTATGCTAAATAATTCAGCTAATTTAAATAATTAATAAAATCTGATAAAATATTATGTTGCTTTGTTTATTCAAACAATAAATTATTTTAACTAAAAAAAATATCAAGTGAGTGGCGAAAATGTATAGTTCTTTAAATGTAACCCCAATTTCGGGGAAAAAAAGATTTAAAAAATGCATTTAATATTTATATCTTAATGTATATGTACTTCTGTTGAACCAAAACTATTGGGCTGATTATTTCTCTCTTAAAATTTTGTATTAAGAAATATTTAATTTTCTGTATACAAAAAGATAAACTCGTGATACTTAACCAAAGGCAACAAACATACTTATGACCAGCACCAGTAGGCGTTTTGCCGACATTACAAGCTTTTATAATTTGGTTTGCTGGATTCGGAAAGATAAAAGCGTAGTAACCTAATTATATAGTGAGATGCGTAAAAGAAAAACGGGTAAACGGAAATAAAGTAAATTGCATATAAGGGCATACAGATTTTTTTTGTAAATGCAAACACTAACTTAGTTCAAACGGATTATATAAGCATATATTTATCTTATCTTAGTGCAGATGATACCTAAAACAGCAAATATAATATTTTATTTTAGTTTAACATAATTTAAAATTTGAATTAAATTTAATAAATATAATAAAAATGAACAGCTATCCATCAATGTCATTCAACTATATCTTTTAATTTTCTAAAACATACAATAATCTAATACATAAATGGTTTTACACATTTTTTATTATCTAAGAAATAGTTGAATTTATGTATTTGTCGGAGAATATATTAATATAAAACCTAAATTCGATATGAAAATAGGTACATAAATAAAAGTAATAAAAAATTCATAAGACTTTATAATACACTCTTGTAACCAGTTAATTTCCTTTTTTGTCATATAAATTAAAAGCTTCGGCACCTATACATTTTGTAATAATAGGGGAACATTTGCCAATTTCACTTGAAAATTATTAATTATTGATGCGTATAAACTTCTAGTGAATTATTGTTTATAGTTTTCTACTCAAGTTATAAAAGTTAGAAACCATTAATAGGTTATTATGGTTAATGATTTTCAAATTGAGTTTGATTAAGTAGAAAACACCGATATCTGTAAATATTTGATATTAAATTTATAAAATTATATATTCAAAACTTATTTATATACAAATAATAATCTCTTTGCAGATTAATATTTCAATAAATTAAATAATAAATGCTTGTGATTATGTGTCTACTGTCAAAATGAATACATTAACTGACATGGAAACCAATGATGATTGTATTTAAATATATATATTTCTTTTTGAAATATATATTCAAATTTAAAAGAAATTCTACAGTAGGACTGTAGGTAAGAGAAATAGAGAAAAAGCTATCTGATCTACTCTAATATATCCATTCGTCAACCCATATGATTTGCAAGCCTATATGTTAAGCTGCTGTTACTTCTGGCAGGCCAAACGTTCATAACAAATAGTTAGTTTTTAATAGATGTTATTCTTTTAACTGTTTTAACATTAATGTAAAAAAATTGAACTTATGAAAATAAATATTAGTCTGGAGGTTTTTTTTTGTGAAAGCGGTGTCTGTGTTTCACTTAAAAATTATTTTCAAACCAAAACTTCTAAAATGTTGCGTTCTAGTCATAAATAAAGATGTTGAGGTAGACGAAAAAATGGATGTTGATGACGTCGCACAAACAATACTTAATGGAGTTCCTGCTGATGTGTTTACAATATAAAAACATTATATTTAAAAAATATAATTTTTTCTGGTTATTTCTTATGGTAATATATATTTATCTATGTGGTCATTTGTAACATGATTCAACTGTTGATATATAACTTTTTAATTACTAATTTAACAACCATCTAAACCACAAAACAAATAATAATAATATAGTTTTCTCTATTGCTTGCAAAACAAAGTGTCCTTCAGTATGTATGTTTAATAAGATTTATAGAACCGATTAACTAATTGCAATGTAGTTTTTTTTAAATCGTGTATATTACCAGGGTCGTCGCACTGGGGTGTGAGGGTTGGTTAAAAGCTTGAGAGTTGTGAATTTGGTGAGATTTGAGATCTGGAGTTGGGAAATTCTAGACTTAATGGTATTGTATCAAGAAAGCAATGAATATAACCAGATTGTGAATTTCGGAACAACAACAAGATAGATGATTTGAAGACTAGACATTTGTCATCTTACATCACTTTCTTTTCAAACTAAGATAGTTTTACGTTCCAAAAACAGCACCCCTTTCTAATTCGTATATGGAGATGCCTTCATCACAGATCTCTACAGACAGTAGTAATTCTGAGTCGTTACGTATTGTAACTAAAACTACAATTGTATCTAACATAAATAAATGAGCCTGTACAAACTGTAAACGATATCTGCTGTATATCTCTCATGTTCTCTGGCCATACGGTTAGTATTAGAGAAAATTCCAAGCATATCAGATGCTTTAAACTAAGATGCATTACGAGAATTTGCCTAAGCATACATTAGAATAAATTCTGTCAGATCTTTTTACGAGCCACTAATCTAAGATTTTGGATACAAAGAACAGATTAATGAACTTGGGACGAGATATTTCACCAGATAAGCAGTGCTCGATGATCTAATCCCACCATGTAATTGCAGGAAATATTTTATTACATTTAGTTACATTTAAAGAAAAAATACTGAACTGAATTCCACTATGTACTTGTTCTGCCGAAACCTGTAAAAATGAATTAGTTTATGTCTCACTTGATCGATGGATATCATAATAATAATAATAATAATTTTTGTTGAATATAGTGTATGGATGTAATTCTTTTACATCTTTACTGAACAATACATAGGTATTCATTCATTACTATACAGGATTATTGTTTTCATTATGTCAAATAAAAAGCAAATGCTCCAGTTAGAAATGCTTTGGCCCACAGTAACCGGTGGCAAGGTTAATATTATTTTTATACTACCAGCATGTAAAATGTATGCCCGACCACAAGAGTTAGTGGTTGCTTGTGTTTTTTCTTACATTGCTTAAGGTGCCGTGAATGCGAATCAAAAGAAAGACTGCGTCCGAAACCTGTTGCATACTCAAGCGCCACTACGGCCTAATTTACCTACTGAACGAATAATTAATTATTTTTTTATATAACTTGATCTACAAATCCAAAGAGAAATTATATAATACATATAAAACATCAATATAAAGATAAATACTATTTTAGTTTAGTTGGCTGCTTTGAATTCACATATACTAATAAATGATAGTTTACATACCTATATATTCGCTTATAAACAGAGAACTACCAAATATATTCGAATATGGTAGTCTAAAATTATCTTAAAGATTGTTATCTATTTAATAATTATCATTGTCTCAAAGGAGATGATCAGTGACGTTAAAGACAATACAAGTGTCTTATATATACTGTGGAATGACAAAGTTGAGGACTGTTACAAGTGCAGCTACTGGTATGACTTCAGGGAAAAAATCAGACCCAACGATTTAGATTCGGCGATAAGCTCGGAGATTCCGCATTCAAACATCGACCTACAACTGCATGTAAGTGTGGTTAAAAATATGGTTCACGACCCATGCGGACCTTTGAATCGATCGTCTCCTTGCATGCAGACAAATATATCAGATGATATGTAAAAGAGTTATGTCAACGGGTATGATGGATATTCGAAATACCGTCGACGGCATCCGTTTTTGAGCATTGGAGACAAACAATGGTTGGGTGATCACAAAAAAAACACGTAATTTTGAGAGTGTTCTATTCCCACAGTAATGTGGAGCTGTGCCGTCTCATCGACTACATCAAGTAGGTATGTTTGTAAGTAAATCAATAAGGGAAGCGATCAAGTGATGCTTAGTATAAACTTTACAAAAGGGGTGGAACCATATAAGTTAGGAGTAATCCGAATGTTATGCATTAAACTGTCCATCTCGAAAATGAACATCCCATGTGAAACAACAATAACATCTTACTTAAACTGTGTGCTGAAGATCCCTTTGCAAAAACGCCTAGAGTGATATAGAACTGGGAGAAAAATGAAATATGTGGAAACCAATTGGTTTATTTTGAGCAACTCCCCAAATAATACCCTCAGCCAGCTATATACTGTACACCTAAATAACACAGTATGTAAATATTTGTGAATACAGCCCTATGTCATTTAAGGTCCCACTTCATTTGATAACTTAGCCTAAGTAGAGCGAATGAAGTAAACCAAGTATCCTACTAAATAGTTTTCAGAGCACTAGAGACGATGACTCACACTGAAGCAGTTCTTTATCAAACGCCTCTTTGTGTCTATCTCTTTATCACGAATTTTATCTCCATCCTATTAATATTTTTCAGCCAACAGATCCTCTCAAGCTTTAGTTCATCCACAGGGAAACATGTTGGAAGAAATATAAGATAGATTTAGAACAGAGTAATTGGTATAAAATTTTAACCTCCATTAAGACATTTTATTGAATGTTAGAGTGAACTCAACTAATACTTTATCGGATAGGACCACGAAGTAATTGAACATTATTCTACCTTACAATTTATATGGATCTATATTTATAAAGATCATTTGAGTGAGACGACATTTAACTCTCCATTTTCGTTAAACATTTTTTGAATAGAAACAAACCTCTATTGAACACAGCACAACTTACCATATTTATTTATAAAGGTATAATAGAGTGTTATATATCCGGTAGGGTAAGTATTATTTTAAGATATGCCTGATATTAACGAAAATACTTTTAAAAATAATTTATTTTTGGTCAAGTTCAGGTTTTAAGGATGTGTTGTCTTCGCAGTGACTTCATTGGGTACAGCCGCTACATTTTTACTAGGGGAAATAACATAAAATGCTACATTTAATTTACATTTCCAATTTAATATTTACCAAATAGATGCGTGAAACATATAGAAGTAAAACTTTTCATCAAATACAATCCATAAATTATGCGAATCTCTCAACGACATTTATATCCATTGCTATACCTCCGTCAACAATAATTGCTTATGAGTGTAGAGTCAGAAATTTGAAATAGGATCCATTTCCTGTCATAGTGGTACGTAGGCCGATTGCTGTTAATCTAGTTGAGATATATTCCATTCACCGTAGGAATTGATTTCTGAAAGGCCTTTTTCCCTACCATAAATCTACTATGTAGTAGGATATTGGTAGGAAAAAAGACCTTTCAGAGAGTAATTCCTACCGTGAATGGAATAGTAGTAGATCTGCGGGAATCGCTTTGTTAGCTATCACTTAATTTTATGATTTAGATAGAAGCCCATTAATTAGTGCTTTATGCCGTCATTGGAGGAATCTTATTTCGTTGACAGAAACTAGTTTGTGCATCCTGGAGCAGAGCTCTGCACAGTTGACTTTTGACAGTTGTCACAATGTTTCTTTAAGATAAGTCTATTTATTGACTGAGTGTTGTGATAAACATGAGTACAATAATGCTTAAGACAGTCGTTAAGAAAATGATTGACATAGTTGTTTGTGAGCAGTTTCCCAAAAGTGAAAAAGTGTCATGAAAGTGTCTTAGGCTCTTGCCATGTACAATGCGTATTTTAAGGCAACGTTTTTTTTAGAGGAGTTGCGGTCTTAGGTCAAAATATAAAATGTGACTTGAGCTCACATGTGACCAGAAGACAGGTGAACCCAACCTTCGTCACTATGACAACCATGTATTAGCTCATTTTATTTTAAGGAAACCAATAAAACAAATCTTTTGCCATTCATTCAACTTATCCTGACTGAACTCATCTCACTATAATATCACGAGGGATTGAAGGGCCGTGTCCTCACATTTTATTGATCATAAAGTCTTACGTGCTTTTACAATTATGTCTTATATTATTGAATGAAAGTACAAGGTCATGAGAGACCTCAATTTCAGATCTAAATAAAACTATTAAAGATCTCTACAGAAACAATATGTTCATTGGAGGCGTCATGGTATTGTTCTCAGGAGACTTCCAATTGGTGAATCTTGGCAATGAGTACGAAAGGAAATTGTTCTTGAATAACTTCCAGGTATGTTTCATGGTCAAGGTAATCCGGGAAATTAGTACATTTTATCCATCTCGATAACGTCCTCTGAAAATCAGGCTTGTTTCATGGTTTCAGAAGCAAGGTGTATTAGCTCCATAAATGAATTGTCTAGTAAAATTAATGACTGCATTTAAGAGATTTTGAGGTTCCGTATTGCTCTTACATTTCCATAGGCACTGTATTGTCTATTTTTTTAAATACTATTAGTCCATTCGATTTAATCTCCCGTGATCCTAGATTAAAATTTGAATACTCATAATTTTGCAACGTACTTTGAACTCACATAAACTGCGTAACCCAACGCTTACAGATAAATGATCTTCAAACTTTTATTGTACAAGATACTGTCATGACGTGTTGAACTACAGGAGAATGGGTCTTGATTATAAGAATACCACTGATTCGGTCAGATCTGTCCTTCCAATTTATATGCATGCAATTTCTTATAAAGGTTTCCCATGCAATGGCCATCATCCCAGCACATTGATAACACCTGAAGGTGGTCGGCGTTGATTTCTGCTGTGTTAATAACATTGACAAATATACGTGGTGTGTTCCTGTGATAGTTCTAAAAGCAACCTCGAACTATTCGCTCTGATGATAAAACCACTTTCATCATTTATTAAAGAGGTATTTCCTGAATTTTTTTTACTTTATTTCTTACAATTAATACAATTATACATTACATGATTTCTTCGCTTTACTCAAAATTAAAAACCACAGAATTATAAACATTGTAGTGAACATGTTAAAACTTACATTAATACAAGCAAAATTGTGGGAAAAAGCTACTTTAACATATTTTGTTATTACAATAGTTTTCAAAATAGCCAATCGCACAATAAACCTTAGGGAAATATTGTTAAAATCATCTGATGTAACTTTTTATTGATAACATAGCTATTACAATGCAAATAATAATTGTTTCCGAATAGAAGGACCATATTGATTTCTAGACATTGTTTGCGATAAGGATCCTTTTTATATCTTACTACACGCATTTGCTACACTTAACTACACTCCCACCTTAGATAGGGTATACTTCTTGGCTGTTGTTGTTGACTGGCGCAGATTATTCTACTGACATGACTAGAGGTCAAATAATGGATTAGTTCATTAAAAACGAGCTCTTAAAAGGGTTTTCATTCCATAATCTCCACATATAAATACCGATATATTTTTAACTACTTTAGGATTATTTATAAGTTATTAAAGAAATCCTGTTACTTATAATGAAAAAAATTCCCATAAGTCATAACCATTATGTTCTCAATCGATGTCAATTTCAAAATATTTCAAGTTTTCTATAATTTGTCTTAAGCTAGATACAATTTAACTAGATTATTATAGAAACATAATGATACGTTAATATTTATCATGTAAGCTAGTATCCCAAAATTAATTTCGAATCATATTGTTAGAACCCGGAACCTTTGTATTAGTACGCTCATGGCCAAACCACCGAACTATCTAGGGGTCTTCTCGTCCTCAGGCTATTCTTCACTCATATTTAAAGGCATATTCTGTGATAGACGTGTGGAAATCGTCAGCTCCATTTCAATAATAATTTTCTATATTTTTATGTAAAAAATTTAATATCGTGGTGAAAGATATGTTCCATATTTTTACTTTTTAAACTGGGTGGTTGATTGATCCCTTCATATCCTTGTCTCTCTACATGCATGTAAATATTTCAATTTTTTACTATATGAGAAGTGTTTTAACTCTATTATTTTTGGAAATTATTTTCAGAAGTACATATCTCATATAATTTTTTTCAGGGAGAGTGAAGTGGTTCTTAAAACTTCCTGATAACCTGATAAAATAAAATCTTCTTATGCCCTAATAATAATTATTTTTCAGACAAATTTTAGAAATTTCTAAACCTCAAAATCCCTTTTCACCAACACCAATTATCAAGTTTAAATATGTAATAAATATTTAGTTATTTAGAATTTTCCAATTAAATTCCTGGCAAACATTAAATTTATATTTCACCTAAAAGTGTAGTTTTGTATTAATACACTCCTTCCCCCCTTTACCCAGGGTCCAATTTTAAAATTTGAAACTATCCGACGTCTTTTGGTGATTTGTATTGGTCCCTTAAGCTTCCTGCCAAGTTTAAATTTTTTAGCGCCCTTGCATGTAGTTATTTTTATTTGTTTTGAAAATTTATATCTCCCTTCCTCCAATTCTACTAATTCAAAATTTTAAATCTCAAACTTTATGGGTTGTTTGATTATTTGGAGTGGTACCTTTACCTGCTTGCTAAGTTTAGATTATCTACTTTTCATAATAGTTTTTGTTTTGTTTTACTATAACCCCCCAAGACACTTTATTATTATTATTATTATTATTATTATTATTATTAACACCGCGTCTTACTACCCGTTCGGGTTGTACACAGTTACGCTAATGTGTAATAGTAGGGTGATTGTGAGATGAAATGGATGACCTACAGTTTAACGTGGAATCCGAACCAGGGTGGAGGCCTGGCATTCCCCACATTCACAAGATGTCTTGTCAGAGGTGAAGGAAGGGTTTGGTAAGCCCAAGACACTTAAATTCCGCGTGCCCCATTCTAAAATACCCCAGTTTTAGGCTTTTCTGGCTGTGTGTGAGGAGGGGGAGGGATAGGGGGGGGGGAATACCCTATATTTATTTGCTTGCCAAATTTCAAATTTTTGGGCGCTTAGAAGTGTTTTAACAATTTATGTGGAAGGACACACCTTTTATTTTATAAATTAAAGTTTAGAATATTCGGAATTTAGTATAAACTAATTTAATTTTTTTGTTTTGCAATGATGTGCTACAACAAGTGGTCAAATACATCAAATTGATAAACACATTAAGTATAAGATACCGGCAATATTGAATAATAGTTATTTTTCTTTTTAGATTTTTATTTTCTTTATTCAAATATCTAGCGATACTACTACCAATAGTTATCTATTAATTTTTAGGGTTGTTGCTATTTTCTTACTATTAGTAAAAACCAATATATTATTTTTGTTTTGATTTTTTAAATATAACATTATTTTTAGTAAAGATAATATAAAATGTTATGTGAAAAGTTTTTGTTTAGTGTAAACGACATCCTCTTGAGACAGAGAGTTTTGTATTCCCACAGAGTGTCATATCAGGCTCCTGCCCCCCTTTCCTCAAACCATCTCATGGCCACCCTCACTCCAACCTACTCCTCTAAGTGTACTTAAAAACACCAACTGTGTAAGGAGGAGGGAAGGAATGAACTTTAGTTACCGCGTATTATATGTCTCATTACTGTCGGCCTGCAATCAAATTAAATTCAGCCTTCATTCTCTTCCGTCTTTAAGGTAAGCACCTCTACATGGAACTAGAAGTAGACAACTCCTCTAACCATACATAGATGTAAACTATTATGAGACTTTAATAATACACACTCCTGTAACATTACTAATTGGGTGACCTGGCGGTCTAGGGGTAAGGTGTCAGACCTCTATGCTGGCGGCCGGGGTTCAATCCTCGGTCACGGCACAGATTTATCTGATTACCAAACCCTTCCTTCACCTCTGACAAGACATCTTGTGAATGTGGGGA
>CABFOW010003337.1:28725-76518 GCA_902141385.1 Timema californicum
AGTCGCTTGAAATTGCATGGAAAATAGTCTCTTGCTGTTCCTAGAGGGAAGAATGCTCTCATTGACGAATTCGTTGGGAATGAGACTGTCACTTTGAGCGCTATCAAAAGAAGAGCGCGAAAAACATTAAAACGTGTTGAATGAACATTAAACGCAAACATGCGTTTCCCACTGGATTGAAACGCCTACCTTTCCCTCTTCAAATCCCCCTCCAAACCCCTCCATCCCATTTTCACTACCGCCCTGCAATTCCCCCCCTCGCACAACTTACTTTGTTACAAATGGTTACCTTTCATAGCACGTAATGTTACAGATCCAATTAGCGAAAGGGAAATGTACAGTTCTGAACATTAATAAGAGTTAGGAATGGCACAATGGGTGTAGGAAGGAGTACATTTCATAGCTTTTTTTCCCTCCCTCACCACACGCTTCTGCGAGCCATAGCTTTTGTGCATTAGCTTTAAATAGCTGTTAATTTTACTTTCATCAACGTGTCGTCTCGGTGAATTTCTTTGTATAACGATGCTGAAATATTTTCAACTACCCCCTTCCGTATCTCTTCTAACTTGATACCTCCCAAATATTATTTAACATAGGTAACACAATCTTTTAATGTAATTTTAATAAAGTGGTTTTCAAAATATGTTTTCAATCATTAATAGAACACATATTTTGAAAATTATTGGTTTAATGCCATTTTAAATAGTCAACATATATTTTCTAATCACACGAATACATATAATGTTAATGTAGGGGTTAGTTTTAAATATTTTATTTCCCTGTGTTTATTTTGAGTTTTTTTCTTTAAACTAATATAGATGCATTTTAATCTAACAATAATCCTTATCCTTACAACACAGTTAATAAAACTTTGTGTTAAACACATAAAATTCAAGGATACTCCAATGGAAGAGTTTAGTACGTAAAGTGAAAGGTCTCTTGTTTGATTCCCATGTTCATGTTTTGATTTATTTTTAATAACTAAAACCCATTTAAAAGAAGTTACAAATGAACGGATGATATATTTTGTTTTTATAGCCTTACTGATATAATTGCATAAGGGCAGGTTTGAACCAAGTGGGGAATTCACATTACCCACATTTCCCAGGACAACAGTTTTTATATCTCAAACCCCACAAATACTCCAGCAAATATTTTTTAAATTAATTTAGATACGATAAATACCTCTCTTATCCATAGTCTAAAGTGCAAAAGAAAGGTATCATGACTGCCCACCAGATGGAAGTACTAACGCAGTTTGGATTATAATTGGACTTTATCTCTTTTACCCTTGTGGCCTTCATATTGAATCACCTCTATTACTACCCGTACCCGTGGTTTATTGGTTAGTGCACCTGACTACGAGCCTAGGGGTCCTGAGTTTGACTCCTTGCTGGTACCTTGGGTATTATTCTCTAAAGGGGAACTACCCAAACGGCATCAAGGGTCTGGTTAGTTAGGCTTGAGTTAGGTTTAAGTATTTCCACTGGTTCTACAACCTCATACTTACTATCACCCTCTCACATCATCTTATCAGGACATGGACATAATCTCTACAGAAAGGATGTACGGTTAGTAAATTCGATCATCCCCAGGGCAATGGTACATTAGTACTGAGTAAACTCTCCCCAAAGTGGGCTATGGATGATGTAACACAGAAGTGAAATATTATTATTATTATTATTATTATATCGTCTAGTTATTATACACCTATGACACGATATTACCGGTCCCACTACTCATTGGACAAGGAGGCTCATTGAACATTTTTAAGAATCTTAAATTAATTCTCTATTGTACTTTTGTTTCTAATATTGTTGGGTAACCTGGCGGTCTAGGGGTAATGTATCAGACTTCTATGCTGGCGGCCGGGGTTCAATCCTCGGTCCCGGAACTGATTTATTTGATTACCAAACCCTTCCTTCACCTCTGACAAGACATCTTGTGAATGTGGGGAATGCCAGGCCTCCGCCGTGGTTCGTATTCCACGTTAAACTGTAGGTCCTCCATTTCATCTCACAATCACCCTACCATTACACATTAGCGTAAGTGCGTATAACCCGAACGGGTAGTAAGACGTGGTGCTAATAACAATAATAATAATATTGTTGGACGTTTAGTGTTAGTGTGCTTGTGCTCTCACATGTCCTTTTGTAAATGAGCTATAAATATTATCTCCTAAATATGTATATTATTAATTTTAAAATCCATAAAATGGATATGAAAATGTTTATCTATGGATTCTTGCTCTATATATTAAATTTGGACCCACTTCAGTGACCGGATGGTCTGAAGTATCACTCTCGTGTTAGACTGGTCTGAAGATGATGGGAAGAACGGAGTTTGAAACTCGCTCGCATCTGTTGAGGGTATTTTTTCCTCAGTGGTTTCCCTTTCGCTTATCACGCAAATGCTGGTTGATTATCTCCTATGTATTTCTCCCTCCTCATATCTACCCCATAAGAGTAGCCTAACTATCATGTATGTGTATAACTTAAACAAACGATAAAAATAATAAATTTGGCGAAATAAAATATGCAAAGAAATGTTATTATAAATAAACTAAATTAATAACATCCTCAAAATACTTTTAGTTTTAATTTAATTTTTTTTATATTTATGATATTAACATGTATTTATTTATTTTAACTCATCCTCATACTTCCTTCTTACTTTACGTTTTACTGCCTGTTCTGGATTCTCACATGTTTGCAACTACAGGGTAGAGATGATTTTAAGAAATGTACCAGCATCATAATATAATGATCATGAGAAACCAATTAAGCTCAGAACACCTAGCCAGTATTCGGAACTACAACTCCGGGCCACTGATAAACCAGACAAGATGAGACTCGTGCCTTTATTTGTGTGTCTACTGGCATGGTTTTTAATACGAATAGTTTTTCAAATCGGTTTTCGTCTACATATTTTTCTTCAATAGCCAACTGTTTGTGTTGGTTTATCTGAGTGAAAATATATTTAAAAAAAATTATGATTGGTATTAGTGAAATGTTTTTGCTTATTTTTATAAATTCTTGTAATTTTTAATTTACATAGAATAGCTTCATTTAAATCCTTATCTCTAAATAGTTTGTATTTATTATTTTCAACTGCTTGTAGTATTTTGTGTGTAATTTATTCGAAGTTCCCTAAAAAACCATCGTTATTCTTTTTTCACTTTTTTTACGAGCCTACATTTGTGCCGTTGTGATGGAGAAGGTAGTAAAAATTTGCGGTTGGGGGTACTTATAAAATGTTTAGCTAATGAGGCACTTACAGTACTTATGTATATCTACACAAATGAGATTTTGAGCGCATTATGCTTAGGGTTTATGTGTGCATTGTGGTCACCTTCATAGACGGCATTTAATGTTTTGTAATGCCGTTAAATTATAACGTCGCTTGGGATCACAGGTGGCTATAAAGTGACTCTCCATCATCTAGAGCGCCGCGACGGAAATATTCTCTGCTCCATTTTATGGAGAGGAAAGTTTTGCATCCAATGAATTTACTTATTTTGTTTTTTTAACTAAAACCTTTGTTTTCCCGAATTGGTACATTTTCTTAGGAATATAAAATAAATTAAAATGTATTCTTTTTTTATACAAATCTTTCTATATCAATAATATTCTTACAGGAATTAATAATAAACCATTTTAGCCTGGCAAGTAAAGAGGGCTGAATGAATATGGTAATTTTTAAGTAACAAATAAACATTTATCTAAATAAAGATGGAACATTGCCATATTTATATTATTTATATTTGTGCGCTGCGTCCTATAGCCCATTTGGGCTACCCGCATATTTATGGATATGAGGAGAGATAGACATAAAGCCAGACATGAAACACGGTGTGTTGAAGAGCTCTTCATTATGATTATTAATAGTATTAATATTGTTTAAAATGCCTTAAACATCAATATTAATAATAATTATTATTATTTTGTAGAGCTCTTCAATTTCCCGGGCTTCGTGTCTGCCTTCATGTCTATCTGTAGAGAAAAAATGGTCATTAGCACCTAGCTCAAAATTGATTCACTTAATATAAAAAATTACTCTTCGGTGTATTTTAAAATTTAAGTTTCATAATTACTTAAATAAACCATATAAATTAGTTAAATCTTAAAATTTCAAAACAGAAATGAAGAAACTGAAAAATGGTGGAAGAGGTGTAACAGCTTCAACTATTTGTAAAAATACTATAAAAGCTTCTTTTGAATATTGAAAAAAAAAAAAAATTGTCAATATCGTAAAAGGACTACCCCACCATATCCGTAAAAGGTGGAAAGTTTGACATTTAAATGTAGGCTGCGGGGAATATATAATAATACAAACAGAATTAATATCATGGATAGTTTATGATTGTCATATTCAGCTGAGTATTGTACAATGAGAAACTATAATAAAGTGGGCAACTGGATGGTAAACATTTTAATTTGATATATTTTTGGTGCTGTTTGACCGTGCGATGAACGAGTCCAACTGTTAGTGTGAAGATAAAAGAGAAAGAAAGAAAGAGAGTGCAGTGCACCGTATCATTTTATTTATTTTTGAGCTACACAAACCTTTATTATAATAATATAATAATATTTAGCACCGCGTCTTACTACCCGTTCGGGTTATACGCTTTAAGTACTAATTACTCTAATGGATATGAAATGGAGGAAGTGAATCCGCATTTGCGTGGAGGGAGAGTGGAAAACCATTTAGGGAAAAAAACCACCCCCAGTTCACCCGACCGAGATTCGAACCTGGATCTCCCCGTCCTCAGCGGTCGAGCTTCAACGCGACAAGCGCGTTAGCCAACTACGCCACCGAGGCTGGTAAACCTTTATTCAAATATTATAAAAATAAAGCACACAAAGTTCAAATAAAAAATTAAATAAGCTCTAAGGTCACATCCTACTTTTTATATATTAAGTATTAAAGTTTCATCACACTATATTTCTTGGTTTTAGATAAACCCGCACTAGTCATCATTCTTTCTAAGACGCTTAGCTCTAAATATAGCTAAGAATTAAATCAAAATATTACTAACACTACATATTATGATTATGATAGGCTCATTTTTCCGATTCGAAATGAAGGTAAATCACATTTATGGATCAATCCCAATACCAAACCTAATTTATAATACGATTATACTAGCAATCCCGCACGGCTTTGCCCGAGACCCGTAAAAAATTGGTTAAAAATAGCCTATTTAAAAGCTAATAAATAATTTAAAAATTCGGCTTGGAGGGGTATTAGGACCCCCTTCCGCCCATCCATGTTAAAAATTTCATATCTCTGCGTACCGTAGATTTGGCTGGACATCGTACACAAACACACACAGAGACAAACACTGTCTTTTATTATTATAAATTATGTATTTATATTATTTTAAGAAATCATATTAGTTTTTGTATAATTTCACAAAACACATACACACGTGCCTAACCACGGTGTTCCCTCACAGGGTAGGCAATAATCCGTGCATATAGATCAGAAGAACAATTCCGTACCTAATCCATCCTCAATAACTTTATCTATATCCAAACTTCCTTATCCTTACATACTCCCTTCGCTTAGACAACATCCATACACCGAGTCATACATGCTATTTTATTGTTAAGACTCTTAATATTTCTTATATTCACACATTCGTTAACAATATTTAGCCACGTCTTACATGGCCTACCCCCTCCTCTTGATTCACACAATCTAGCTTCATATATTCGCTTCGTCACTAAATCCACACTCACTATGGGGGTCCGGGGTTCAATCCTCGGTCCCGGCACACATTTATCTTATTACTAAACTCTTCCTTCACCTCTGACAAGACATCTTGTTAATGTGGGGAATTCCAGGCCTCCACCGTGGTTCGGATCCCACGTTAAACTGTAAGGTCCTCCATTTCATCTCACAATCACCTTAACATTACACATTAGCGTAAGTGCGTATAACCCAAACGGGTAGTAAGACGTGGTGCTAGTAATAACACACTCACTCTCTCAACACACCCAAACCAACGTAATACGCTTATTTCACATTAACGTATTGGATTACTTTTCAAACCACACTCCTTCAGCACCCATTTATTATTGGCCTAGTCCACACGTGTTTTTCCAGATACATTTCCTAAATATCTCTTACCAAACGTATTCACCTTGCTCTTGTGTTTCTACTGACACACCCATGCTTCACATCCATACATAGCACATTGTTGACGTTAGCACAGTTTATATACTGGCATATTTGCCTGTTTCGATATTACTTCATTCTTTACAATAGTCCACATATATTCAACTGATATTAAAATATATTTATCTAGCTTTAGATAGTATCAAGTCTCCTTAGCTCAGTCTACAGTGTGTCTCTACTGAGCTAAGGGTTCCGGGTTTGATTCCCTGCGTGGATCAAAAATTATCATTGGTGAAATATGGGTTTACACTTTCCCAGTGATGACTAAACTGCTGGGGTCTGGATGTTGTGTTTGTCCTAGTCTTAAGTTAGATTATAATACATACGAGGTTATGACAGGCCTATCAAGTCAGTTGTGGAAAATACGAGTATATTGTTTGAATAAAACCTCTCCTAGCCACAAGTGGGAAACAGTAATGTATGTAAAAAAAAGAGACCATATACAGCCTAAACATAACATTATTATTATTAGCACCGCGTCTTACTACCCGTTCAGGTTTTACGCACTTACGCTAGTGTGTAAAGGTAGGGTGATTGTGAGATGAAATGGAGGGCCTACAGTTTAATGTGGAATCCGAACCACGGTGGAGGCCTGGCATTCTCCAGAATCACAAGATGTCTTGTTAGAGGTGAAGGAAGGGTTTGGTAATCAGATAAATCTGTGCCGGGACCGAGGATCGAACCCCGGCCGCCAGCACAGAAGTCTGACACCCTACCCCTAGACCACCAGGTCACCCTAAACGCAACAAAAATAGCTTGCAAAATATTTAGAGCATTTCCACATAAGTCGGTAGATTGGATTATAATTTCAAAGGATATTTTATTTAACAAGTATACATTTATTTTGATGCTCACATAAATAAGTACAATAAATGTATTAAAATTATTATAAAGGTGTATTTATAATTCTTTATTACAAAGCTGAAACAAGATATTTTTTTCAAAACAAAGTGAAAACCAATGACTATTCGAACCAAATTAAAAATTATCAGAAATTTCACACCCCTAGTGTTCATAAAACGCAAGTGTAAATGTATTTAATAATCGCATAGAAGAATGAACCTATATTCTATTAGATAATGAATTTTATTATAATCAACAATACTTGGACCCATTTCAGTGCAACTAATGGTCGAAGGCAGTGTTCCGCAAATCGTATGTTCATGGAACCCTTAACATACATTTTTTGAGGAACCATGTTTTTTGAGAGGTTAGAGGGGGGTACGCACCACGACAATATAAAATGACTTACGCGAATAGTCCAATGCTTGTGCAGTTTAGAGTATAAGAATATTTAATCCTGACGTAATATCAAATGCTACATAATTAGAGGTGAAAGTTATTTTCTATATGTCCATTTCCTTAACATTTAGTTAAAAACAATTTTTAATTTGGGAAGCAATAACGCAAACTTAACGCGAAAGTTTTTGATCTTACCAGATGAGAATGGTGCAGCCACTCGTACCAACTTAATTCGTGTTCTTATTGAAGAGAGATGGCCACCCTGCACACCTAGCTCTTATTAGTCTCATCACACCGTTTACAAAACATTGGTCTAAGGTGTCACTCTTACAATAGACTAGAAGACGGGTAAGCCCAGAGTTCAAATCCTGGTCAGATCTACTGTCTGCATATTTAATGAAATATTTTAATGTAATAGCTTGCAGCCTTCGGTAAACTGGAGCGTGTAATTATGAGGTAAGCCTATGAGCTAACAAGTATTCAGACTAGGTCGTGTTTTAAAACAACATCGTTTGATCTGCGAGGTAGCATAACACAGAATGTTGTTAAAACTAGTATCTTAAGGGAAACACCCCTCCTTTTTTGGGTGTATAACAGTGAGTTTTGGAGCTTAAGAGAGGAGGAAAATACTCCAGTTGCAAATGGGACTAGTCCAAAAAGTTCTACATACTCAGTGACCGAGTTTAGTCAAATTATGGGGAAAATATCCTACAGCTAGTGTCCCTGTTCTGTGCGGAGGAGGACGCCCCAACCCATCTTGGAGGACATATATACCAACAGCGTAGCTCCGGACGGTCGGGCTTTCGACACCAGTTAGGGTTTTACCAGTGAATATAGGTCAGGGCGCGGACTGCTGGGTAGAGACATTGACAAAACAAGAATTTTTTTCCAAACTCTTTCAATTAGTTATAAACCATACACCACATTATACACCTGTATCCTAATTAATCTATTCCAATAAACCAGATTAAACGAACCCCACAATTATTTGCTACCAACTATCTATACCGCCAAGCCCATTCTGACACGTGAGACCCAAGGGGCTAAGGTGGCGACAGTAAACTGTATTATGTTATTTAAAAGAGTAATGGCAGGCAATAGCGATTCCTGACCATGAAGTAAACCAATTTGGCATCTTTTGATGACCAGAAATAACCTGTGAGATAAAATTAAAATCCTTCTACCCTGAGCTTTAATTTTTCTTATATTTGGTCAGAAAATGTGTCCCTACTGAGGACTAAAAAAAATAGGATTATGGGAAGACTGTCTAGTGGTACAGATTTAAACAAATTAATAATTGGCCAATGGGATTGTTTCCTTGATCATCCTTGGCCTAGATCTTTAAATCAAAAGTTTTAAAACACGCTGTTGACGATGAGAACGATCCCAGTGTAAAACCACCTCAAACACGACCCCATAATCACACCACTTCGGGCACGCGTATTATCACTTTTTAAGACCAAGTACCTTGCATTCAAATTTACGATTTTTTTTTCATTCTCTTAGGTCATGATTACATTTGATAGAATCAGGCCCTGTATCTAGTGTGGTGGTATAATTTAATTTGTAAATTAAGATATTACTTAATTAATTAATTAATTAATTACATCAGTGGCCTTATGGCTTGCACATTAGAGGTGCTATGTATTGTGGACAGTAAATTATTTACAGTATATATCTACTGTCCTATTCATTTCAAAGGTTCATCACAATATATTTTACTTAAGTGAAACATCATTAACTGGAGACAAGAGCAGACTTCGCAGAAGAACGAATATTAATTAATATATTATTATTAATATTAGCACCGCGTCTTACTACCCGTTCGGGTTATACGCACTTACGCTAATGTGTAATGGTAGGGTGATTGTGAAATGAAATGGAGGACCTACAGTTTAACTTGGAATCCGAACCACGCTGGAGGCCTGGCATTCTCCATAATCACAATATGTCTTGTTAGAGGTGAAGGAAGGGTTTGGTAATCAGATAAATCTGTGCCGGGACCAAGGATTGAACCCCGGCCACCAGCACAGAAGTATGACACCTTACCCCTAGACCACCAGGTCACCATTTAATTCATATAAGTAAATCAAACAAATTAGGACTGTGTATAGATAGAATAAATACGATTTACTCTATGTCCCTTCCTCTAAATTTAATCAGTACATGTGCATACATATGCGTAGGATTACCACCCGAAAGGGCAGTGAGGCCAAGGAAGAAAACCCACCAGGAAATAAACCAGGGTTCTCAAAATCAGACCTATGCCTGTATCCAGTTATTCACGGTGACGGGCAACAGTTCATTGCTCGTAGTAACAATTATTGCCATGTCAAAGCGGAACAAACCGATTTAACCGTGGTTTGTTTGTTCGCTCTGGCACCATTAACTGCCTGCCACAACTAGTTCTAGCCAATACAATAACCATACACCATAACATTAATTTATACTGTAGGGAAAGGTAGCGAAATCAATTTCAAAACTATCATGTTCTTCTTCCTTCTCCATCCATTTTAATTTACAAGCTTGTAGAATCTTCACCACTTAGCTTTGTCCCGTTTAATTCTTCGCCCCTAGCTTTGATCAGCATATCTGTCATTTTCTTTATTATTATTTTTATTATCACCGCGTCTTACTACCAGTCCGGGTTATACGCACTTACGCTAATGTGTAATGATAGGGTGGTTGTGAGATGAAATGAAGGACCTACAGTTTAACGTGGAATCCGAACCACGGTGGAGGCCTGACATTCCCCACATTCACAAGATGTCTTCTCAGAGGTGAAGGAAGGGTTTAGTAATCAGATAGATCTGTGCCGGGGCCGAGGATTGAACCCTGGCCGCCAGCATAGAAATCTGACACCTTACCCCTAGACCACCAGGTCACCTACCGTCATTTTCTTTCTTCACTCCTTTTTTGAATCCTTACTCTAAGCCTCCTATTTCTGCACTCTTGCTACATGCCTTGACTTTATTTATATTTTCGTTAATGGAGTGAGCCCGGTAAAAGATAACATTTGGAGGAAATGCACCCAAATTTACTTGAAGTAATACGTGATTGTGCCTGACCAGTATTCGAACTTAATATCCCACTATCCCCAAATTAGTCTACTTTTCCTGCAGAGGCCTTTTATTTTCTAAATAGTTGTCCAAACTCTCTCCGTAGAAATGGCGATACATTCATTTTAAAATGTTACTTTCCCCATCCCTTACATTACTTAGTGTAGAAATATTAATAAATTGGAAAGAACATAAAAGTAACATAGAGGATATCGTCGATGTACATAAAAGTGTGATATCACAGGAGTTTGGGTAAAATATTAAAAAAATTAGTATGCTGATAATATACATTAGAACTATGGTAGAATTACATGTTTATAAAATACAAACATATGTTTGAGGTTAGCTTAGATAACATTTTAGGGTTATATTAGTGTTATTTTAAAGATATTGATAAAATCTTTTAAAATTGACAATTTAAGACAAAATGACTTTCTCTAAATTATTATTATTCAGCACCGTGTCTTACTACCCGTTCAGGCTATACGCTTAAGTACTAATTACGCTAATGGATTAGGAATTGGGAAGTTTGAATTAAAGGACGTGAACCCACATTTGCGTGGAGGGAGAGTGGAAAACCATTTAGGATAAACTACTCCCAGTTCACTCGACCGAGATTCGAACCTCGATCTCCCCGTCCTCAGCAGTCGGGCTCAACACGACTAGCGCGTTAGCCAACTAAGCCACCGAGGTGGGTCGACTTTATTTAAAAATACGTGAAACTAGATATAGCTTATCAGCTGTCTGATAACGACCTACGTTGCCTTTCATCTTAATGCTAATTTCTTAAAATAGAAACTGAAAGTTCATTAGGAAATTATTCTTTCAGGCCTATTTTTCTGGAACCGTACAAAGATATTTTAATCATAACAATCATGTTTAAAAACGTATATATTTTCCTCGGGACTAAAATTTATTATTTAAATTTGTATTGAGAGGACGTGTTGGGAGTGTAACAGATTTCCCCCTTTTTGATTCGTTTGAGATAATTTTAAATAAATATATTTAGAAAACAGTTAAGAAGCAAAATAGTTTATAGTTTTAGAGAGATATTGACATTCTAGCAATATTTTATGAGAAAGAAATATTGGGTATTCAAGAAAAACTCGACAAATAATTTAATAATGGGGTGATTATAAAGACATTAAACCAAATAAAATGAAAATAAACCATTGGCCATATTGATATAACTCTAAATTTTGGTTGTTTCTCGTGTGCTAAATTTATTTGAATGTCATTAAACTTTATGTTCACATGTAACCAAAAGAGATGATTTATTGGTGTGGACTTAAAGATATTATTTTTTTAACTTGAAGCTATTTCAGCTTTAGATTGATCGTTCATATTTTCAAGCATTATATTTCATGAAATAAGTTAAATGAAAGTTTAGCACTATAAATATTATATTAGTATTACATCTTCAAGTACTGAGTGAATTTGCAAATTAGTTTCCAAAAGTTAAGGATCATAGCTGCAAGGTAACATAGGGGTAACAATTCAAGTTTTTAAAAGGTCAAAGTCATTAAGGGAAATTGAATTCCAATAACCACGGTACTGTAATTTTAAAAACACTAGAGTTAGAGTCAAAATAAATGGTAAGGTGCACCACACAGACTTTCTCTCTATTTATCTTAAAATAGAGACATTTTCTAAACACTCGTAAGATTTGTGAAACGAAAAAATAATAAACAATATTAAGAACAAAGTGTATGAATAAAATAACATACATTGGTACTGAAACATTGAAAAAGAGGAACATCTATGTTGACCGAAGATTATATGGATGAATTTAACATTTCAAAGACCTGAATAATATATATATATATATATATATATATGTTTTTCTTATCACTCAGAAACTTTGAGTTTTATAAATATGTATTTCATATTCTGAATTTTGTATTTAACTATCACACCATCTCACGCGTTAATGTTAGTTTTTTTAAAAAGTTCATTAAACAATGACGTTTATAGTCCCACATTTTATAATTTATCACACAGCGGAGAAACCACATAATGGATTAGGTAGAAATTACCATGATCAAAATTTGGAGTTGATAAAAGATGTGACTTCGGAATCAAAATTTCAAGGTAATGTAATTATACTTGTTTTAAGATTGTACATACAGGATATTTAGATTAGTTTAAGGAAATAAAGTAACACTATTCAGATCTTCTTTGTAGATAACGTTTGTGCTTTTATCATCAGGAGCGTGCGGTTACAGGCTGCTGCTAGAACTATCACGGGAACACGCCACATATGGTACATGGGAGGGTCACTTGCTGCGGAGATCAACGCCTGTCGCTTTGAGGGTTTGTTCTTGTACTGTGTTGATGGGCATTTCATGGAAAATCTTGACGAGAAATTACATGCATTTAAGCTGAAAGAACAGGAAGGTCTGATAGAATCATAGGTATTATTGTTATCAAGAGCCATTCTCCCGTAATGCAAACTGTTATGAGAGTTGTCTCTATGGTAAGGTTTTGCAGACTGTTTACCTTTTAGTGGGTTCCATTACACAGTTCAGTTGGGCTCAAATTATGCAGAAAAATGGTGGGAGCTAAAATTTAAATTGAAGAGCGTTTATGAGTAAACCGAATATACTAAGGGAATTTTAAAATTAGACAGGGTAGTGTCTATGGACATTTGGGTTCTGGATGGAGCTTAAAACTTCTCTAAAATGTCATTAGTTTTGCGAGTCAATTCATTCTTGGAAATAGAATATTTATTCCTTGAAATACAAAAAAAGACTTATTTTTAAGGAAAACCTATATCTCGATGAGTAAAATGTACTCATTCCTGGATACCCTTGACCACGACACATATCTGGAAGTCATTCAAGGATATCTTGCTTTCGTGTTCTGCGAAGACTCCATTGCCAAGTTTCAGCAATATATAGCAACACAAGTCTAGTTTTTGTTCGAAAAGGCGGATGCGTTTGCTGGTCGACAGGGAAAGTTCACAACGTCTGGGCATACGCAGGCAAGCGATGACCTCATCGGCTGTAGTGACTCTGAAATTTGGGAGGCTGATGATGTAAGAACTAGGGTGTTTACAAAATCAAAAATTGTAATGAAGAATACTTTGGAAATATAAATTGTATATATTTATATTTTTTTAAATTGAGAATTGGAGCCTGGACATGGGAATCGAATCCGGGATATTTGGTTTAGTACGCCAAAGCTCTAACCACTGTGATATCCAATATTAGTCCCATGCCTACAATAATTCTTCATTTATATTTTAAGGCAAAGTCTGTTATGGACGTGATTAAATTGTCAACTACATACTATGTATGATCAATTATTAAGATTGCGAGCTATAAAATAAAGCTGCCACCTTCAACTGCTGTCAATAGCCGTCAATAGTACAATGACAATTGTACGAATGCGCATATTATTATGGATTAAATATTTATGATAAAATAAAATATATCATTGATTAAATATGGATTTACCCTTTAACATAGATAAATAAACGGCCGGGGAATGGATGTTGGCACTATCTTTTTCTTAAGATAGATTATATTAAAGTATATGGAGCCACGAAAGGCCTAGCCAGCCGGCAGTGAAAAATATTTGACTTGAATTAAAAATTGACCCAGGCCACAGATTGGAAGTAGTAACAAATATACGTGCATACACATACGTTCCCCTCTAAACTTTTATTAATTTTGAATATTATAACATTACCCTTTTTTACAGCTCATTTATCTTTAAATCCGTACATTTCAGCACACTGACACAGGCGTCAGTTTGGCCTGATATATTTTGAAGTTAACAGAGAGGTTTGGGATCAAATAAACGAAAGGTGTGCTGTGATGATATTGCTTTATGGTTTACAAACTTCTTTCAAAGCAATTTCAGGTACGTGTTTTATAAGTTATATCTTCCTTAACACTGCCCATCATTGTAGATAAGAGGATTACTCAGAAGGGTAGTGAGACTGAGACACAGCGCGCAAAAATATAACATTATTATTATTGCCGCGTCTTACTACCCGTTCGGGTTATACGAACTTACGCTAATGTGTAATGGTAGGATGATTGTGAGATGAAATGGAGGACCTACAGTTTAACGTGGAATCCGAAACACGGTGGAGGCCTGTCATTCCTCACATTCACAAGATGTCTTGTCAGAGGTGAAGGAAGGGTTTGGTTATCAGATAAATCTTTGCCGGGACCGAGGATTGACCCCCGGCCGCCAGCATAGGAGTCTGACACCTTACCCCTAGACCGCCAGGTCACCTTCAAATATAACACCTTTTCCAAATGTTTTCTCATATGTTAGAAGCAATCAGAGCTAAGTTTTAACCACAGCTAAAATGTTAGAGCGTTCTTTAATAAAGATACGTATATTTCAATTTAATGTTTTAAATTTTTAGAACTAAATCCAATAGGATGAAAATTAATAACAATCCGAATATTTTGAGATTAATACTTACATTATATTGTGAGTAGACTAACTTTCCTTTTGAACATAATTGACGGGGGGGTTGGGAATTAAATCCCTTCAGGCTGCAGTAATGAAGAAATTCAAAATCTCACTTGCTGCTCATTTTATACTATACTTTCCTTATCGCCTTTTATTTACTTATGCCATATATTTTTGTTAAACATACATATAATTTGTTGTTGTGAGTAAGGCCTCACAATTATTAATACTCAATAACTGTAGGTTTTTATCTATTCAACTGATACTTGTATCAAATTTGTCAAACAATCCCAATATATCCATTTGAAACATATTCACTAGGGCCAATATACAACATTTTTAAGTTTTTGAAAAATCATTCGGCAGTAAACCAGTCAATAAATTGTTTTTACCTAAAAAAGAATCATACAATGCTTTTTGTTATTTAAAATACTCAAAAGATACCCATTTAAGCGAAATCATCTGAGAAATTTTAAAAATATTTCAAGACTTTGAAATATCATTCCTTAGTTAACTAAACTCCCAAGATATTAATTTGAAACAAAATCTTTAGAGAAGTTTCTAGGTTATTTAAGATTTTTTTAGAAATAAGTCACCCGTAAACCACCCATAAACGAGTTTTTACCCTAAAATAGATTATGCATTGCAATATGCATACAAACATTCCAAAATAACAAATTGAAACAAAAGGTGTGGGGCCATTTATAAATATATTTCAAAATTCTGAAAAATCAATCATTTGTAGACTAACCATAAACAAATACTTAGCCCTAAAACAAGCACAGAGAGTTTGTAACCAAATCATTTAAACCATTTTTAAAATTATTCAAATTTCTGTAAAATCAGTCAACTACCTTTAAAACAATGTTCGCACAAAAAACAAGTAAACAATGTATTTTTACATCTCAAATAACTCCAAGATACTCATGTGATAAATAGAATCGTTTGAGTCATTTCTAAAATATTTCAATATTTTTAAAAGCATCGATATCAGTAAACTACACACACAAGAGTTATTACCCAAAAAACAGTATTCAGTGTTACTTTTCCTAGCAAACACACCCAATGTACGTACCTTTTGGAGCCAAATCATTATAGCCATTATAAAAAATTTCAGATTTTGTAAAATTATTCATCAGTAGACTACCCATAAAGAATTGTTTACTTCAAAACTAAGTAAGCCTATAAAGTTTCATTTGTTATTTTAAACACTCCCAAGACACCCTTCTTTATCCAAATCGTTAGAGTAAACTGTAATTATTTCAAGTGTTTGATAATTCAGTCAATTGTCAATAAATCCATTCAAACTGCCCAAAAGTAAACCCCTCCCCAAAAAATATTATACAGGATTATTCATCTTTCCACAAAGTCACAAGATAAACACATTAAAAAAAATCAATATAACTGTTTTCAAAATAATTTAAAATGAATTCCTATATGTAAAGTACCCTTAAAAAATATTTGATCAAAAACCAACTACACAATGCTTTTTAGCTTGTCAAACAAATACTATGTATGTATTTTAAATAAAATCGTCGTAATAATTTTGGAGAAATTTGGAGTAAAGAAATCCCTCCTCCATAAACTGCCCCTAATTTTAGAGATAAGGTCAAAACAAAAATACATTTTGATCTATAGCTATATAAAATCTAAATATCTAGTCTTAAACAAATCTAATAAATCGTTCTGGATCCATGACCAGACAGACATATACGAGGACAAGCGTGGTTGTAGAATACACTGTTGGTGTTCAGCTTCAAATAAAACAAAAAGGTCATCCTAATCGTGAAATAGATTTTTTTCACGAATAGTAATTTTTTACTTTCTCTTGACCCCTCCAACAGAGAAGTATTGTGATAGTCAAAAGAATTGAACTTGAGATTTTGATGAATGTCGACATTAAATGACCCCCCGAAACCGAAAAACTGGTATTCACGATGTCATCGGTTTCTATCTTAGCTTGTTTGTATTTCAGGATAGAGCTGAAACAGTTTTAACATTTGTGTTTAATTTGGTACCTAAGGTTTTCATAAGGTCCCTCCAAGGGTGATTGAAATTAGCTATACAATATATATTTAAAAGTCCCTTGCTAATAGGCAAAAAAAAAGATAAAATCAATTTAACCATCTTTATCAAATTTGGTATCCGGACATTGTTTAACATTACAAACAAAATATCAGCTCACGTTTTACAATGAAAATGACTTTAAAGGCACTTAAATAAGCATAAAATTTCCATTTTTATCAAATATCATCAAATATTTGTGATACGAGACAACTTATCATTGTCAAGTTGGAGTACTGTTAAAATCAAAAATATTTTGATATAGAATATATTTTTATAAAAAATAGTTTCTGAGATTTAATAAAATATTATTATTATTATTATTATTATTATTATCGCCGCATCTTACTACCCGTTCGGGTTATACGCGCTTAAGCTAATGTGTAATGGTAGGGGGATTGTGAGATGAAATGGAGGACCTACAGTTTAACGTGGGATCCGAACCACGGGGGACGCCTGGTATTCCACACAATCAAATGTTGTGATTAATACACGTCTTGCCAGAGGTAAAGCAAGGGTTTGGAAATCAGATAAATAAGTGCCGGGACCAAGGATTAAACCCCGTACCCCCAGCACAGAAGTCCAACACCTTATCCCGATACCGTCCGGTCACCAGATAAGCAAATATATATATATATATGGAGTACTTAGAAATATAAAATATATTATTTGGAGGACATAGAGGCTCCTCTTTTATCAATGTTTCTGTAACATTGTATATTATTATATTAACGCTATTTGGGGGAGTGTTTCTGCAACAGTAGTTTTTTCAAAATATTTTATGAGTTTCCTATAAATGTATCTACGTTAAGATTATATGGAAAAAAAATTCTGTGTGGTAGACCATATAATTTATTTCTATTGATATGAGAAAAAAAGTTATCAATATATTTATTAAATGTCTAAACAGCTTAATTGTACTATCCTCACCAATTTTAAATGTAAACTCTATAAATAAACAATAACTCATAGGTTTTTACAGCTGGCATATATATATGGTATTGCTGAAGGGAATTACATACATTTGTATACATCTAATCCATAGTACATACAGGAGGTTTACGAATACATGCGATCACACAACGAACGTCGTCTGAGACTAAATTTTCAAGATATTTTGTCACTTTCAAATCGTCCTGTAGATAACGTTGTGTTGCCTCCTTGGTCACCTGACCTTGGACTATTATAATTATTCTTATTGGCGCCCTTGAAGTGAAATATGTAGAAAGATCATCTCACCGATGTTGAGGCTACATGGCGAAATATTCACTCTGTTTGAACAACCACTTATGCTGGTTTCAGTACTAGAAAAAATAATGTGACGTATTTGCTGCCTTTTTAAAAAAATACACTGTGGTCATTTTAAACATCTATTTTCAGCAACGATGACAATGTGTTGTAAAGATAAAAAAATAATACATATGTTAACCCTACAGATTTTGCCTTTCATCGCACTATTAGTAAACAATTATTGTTTTTTTTTACCACCGCGTCTTGGACTGTTCAGCTTTTACGTATATATGATAATTATTAAAATGATGCAAGGATGAGCAATGATGAATTTTAGATATTGTCTACCTGCCATTTGCATGGAAGGAGAGGGGGAAATAATTTAGAGTAAAAAACTTCAGTAGAACTACAGGGATTCCCCAGTTTTCAATGGACCAATCTATCACGAGAGTAGCTCCTTGGATTCTAACGTTCACCTAGACACTAAACACAAGATTTACACTTCATTTGCGCGAGCTGTTATGCTAGAGTTCAACTCATCTCGAACCCGCCTCGGTGGCGTAGTTGGCTAACGCGCTTGTCGTGTTGAGCTTGACTGCTGATGACGGGGAGATTGAGGTTCGAATCTCGCTCGGGTGAACTGGGGGTGGTTTTTCCTAAATGGTTTTCCACTCTCCCTCCACGTAAATGCGGGTAAACTTCCTCTATTTCAACCTTCCCAATTCCTAATCCATTAGAGTAATTAGTACTTAAAGCGTATAACCCGAACGGGTAGTAAAGACGCGGTGCTAAATATTATTAATAACTCATCTCGACTTCATACACTCTACTTGAGATCTCCGACATGGGGGACACAATCAAATCTCAAAACCAACCTTCTCAAATCAGTGCGCATGCGCTGGAGAAATAGACGCAAGCAGACAGCTACTTTGCCTCTCGCCAGGAGATTTGAAATAGTACGTTAATGGAAAGCATGTGTATCGATATATCTGGATTATGGCTACTACGACACGACGTTATGAATAGAAAACATTCACCTTGACAATGATATAAGATATATTATATTTAGCCACCAAAAAATAAAATATGTTGAGAATACGCTCTAAGCTTACTTTGCGATGCATCATGTTTCAACATAAAGCGTGTGAATTTCTGCATCGATCAAGCAGATTCTGCTCTTTATTTTAGGTGAACATGTGAATCAATGTTTAGACTACACCCACCTCGGTGGCGTAGTTGGCTAGCGCGCTTGACGTGTTGAGCCCGACTGCTGAGGACGGGGAGATCGAGGTTCGAATCTAGGTCGGGTGAACAGGGGTGGTTTTTCCTAAGTGGTTTTCCACTCTTCCTCCACGCAAATTCGGGTTCACTTCCACTAAATCAACCTTCCCAATTCCTAATCCATTAGTGTAATTAGTACTTAAAGCGTATAACCCGAACGGGTAGTAAGACGCGGTGCTAAAATATTATTAATGTTTAGACCATTCGGCCACCGAAGCGGGTAAATACGAGTAGTTCTTAACCTAGTTGACGGTGTCATCCATTTCGAGAACAAAGCATCATACAATATTCTTTTTAAATATATGGTTTGTTCTATGATAGTGAAACCCACTTTAGTGGCCAAATGGTGTAAGGCGTCACTCTCGTATTAAACTAGCTTGCTGCAGATGGGAGATCGTAATTAAGATACCGATAGGTTCCACTAAGAGTATTCTTTATTAAATGGTTTCCCCACTATATTTTCATAAAAACAAAGGTACCATACATTACCAATAAAATGATTGATTCTAAATCCGTACCCAATTAGAGTAATTATAGTATATACGTTCAACCTGAAAAGGTAGTAATATGCAGTGATAAAGAAAAATATATGTAAAATAGTGAATTTTGCACTGAAGAGAAATTGCACAAAGTTGTTTACACGATATAGGAGTATGTATTCATGTATAATATAATACTTTACACTTAGTATACAAACTATATATAAGCATCACATTTATTCATTCACATTAAAAAAATGTATTTCCGAAATTATTTGACTTTTAAATTAAATTAATGGGACTTGATAGTTCGAGGTTCCATTGAGTTTGAGGTATTCCTGTTGCACGTCCCCTCACATAGGATGAACGATGTGTTCCGCAGCAAAACAAAGAGGACAAGAGAAGACAAAATATAGCAGTCAATAGATATTTTCAAATACATACTAATCATTCCTA
The DNA here is from genome assembly GCA_902141385.1 of Timema californicum. Classification (NCBI taxonomy): domain Eukaryota; kingdom Metazoa; phylum Arthropoda; class Insecta; order Phasmatodea; family Timematidae; genus Timema; species Timema californicum. The sequence continues at coordinate 49,154 of CABFOW010003337.1, forward strand.
AATGTGTTTATACTTACGAAAACATTTTTGTATTATGTAATTTAAAAATATATTAGTATTATTTCACTCCTACAGGCTTACCAGGTGTATGGAGGTCAAGTTCACCTGTTGGGTGTTCAAAGGATATATTTTTCTTTATTAAATTTTTTTCCTACAATCTTAAGACGCAAATGCGCTTAGTTTTCTTTAAATCTATGCTGTGTTTGCAATTATTACAACAGCGTATTAATATATTAGTCTAAAATGCTACAAGATTGTGAGAAGATATGGGTATTAAAGAACTTAGTCTCATTATTGTTTGGTTGAAATATCTGAATTTTGATATTCTAGTTTAGTCACTGTCGTGTATGATTCTTGACTGAATAAGTACTCTTAGATAGGTTTTCGCTGAGAATAATAAATAGCTAAACATGAAATTAAGTTTGTAATAGGGCAAAACTAGGCCTACACACGTATCAAGCCGCGCCGCCCTAGCGGTCTAGGGGTAAGGTGTCAGACTTCTGTGCTGGCGGCCGGGGTTCAATCCTCGATCCCGGCACAGATTTATCTGATTACCAAACCCTTCCTTCACCTCTGACAAGACATCTTGTGAATGTGGAGAGTGCCAGGCCTCCGCCGTGGTTCGGATTCCACGTTAAACTGTAGGTCTTCCATTTCATCTCACAATCACCCTACCATTATACATTAGCGTAAGTGCGTATAACCCGAACGGGTAGTAAGACGCGGTGCTAATAATAATAATAAGTTTGAAATATTTATAAAAGTGGAATTTACTTATCTGTAGTCTAGATGCTGTATTTTACATAAATACGCTATGTTATATATATATATATATATGTATATATTAGCCTGCACAGGCACCTATGACGTAATACAAGTTTAGTTTAAGTTTGAATTATAATACATTTTTATATTAGGAGAGCAGTTGATTTAAAATTACATATTACATTCACGTAACAATGTTATTAGCTTAACTAAATTTTCCTCTTGATTGACATTAATCATATGAAAATACATTTTTCTACTTTCAGATAGGGTCTACTTTTGTTAACAATTTTTCCTAACTCTGTAAAAAAAACTACATTTACATTTTACATCGATTACATAATTTATCAAGTCGAAAATATGATATAAAATTTTTTTCGGTAGAAAATGTGGATTTAAACATTTAATTAGCACTCCAAAAAAATCTTAATGTCAACATTATATTTTAACAAGTAGGGCGTATTTACTCTATTTAGATTTTTTATCATATTTTGAAACTTTTGCCTACACACAAACTTATTAATGTTATTAATGTATAGTTATGTTGTTTTGTATTTTTGAGGGTACTAACTTATTATTTATTACCCTATTTTATATACCCTTTATTAAAATTAAGTATTCATCAAAAATTATCTTAAAACATACTACGCCAAACTTGTTATGTTGAAGTTGTTTTTAGTTCCTTTCACACTCATTAAATAATAATCCATTAGAGCTTAACTGATCGTGCAATTAAGAGAACTATATCGTATTTCAACTTTAAGCTAAAGACTAGGCTAAAAAAAAGGGAGGGGGAGGGCTAGAAAAAAAATCCCTCGCCTGTGCGAGATTCGTGTATCGTCTCCCTTAACCAGCCACGTTTGCTTCACTTTGTAGCGTATATTTCATTGATTGCGCTGGCGTTGTACAAGTGAGGAGAGGGAACTTGTGAAAGAGAGAGAGGGGGTAAGAGAGAAAACGAGAGAGAATAACTGAGCGAACGGGCAAGCTTTGCTGGCGGGCGACACAAGCGACTCCAGCTTGTTTCTCTCCGGCCTTTCGACTGTACAGCCGTTTTAAGGGAGAGGAGAGAGAAAGCTTGCTTTTATTTATTCGGTAACTCTCGGGTCTTTTTTTCCTTAAAAACCCGCAAAAGAGAGAAAGAGAGAGGGGTCTCAAGTTAGGACTTTTACGCACATACGAATTTCCATTTTCGCGCACGCATACGAAGAGAGGGGAGAGGGAGAAAGAGGTTAAAATATAAATAAAATATAGACGCACATACACACGGCAGGTTCCCGTGCTACGGACGCTTGTTTCGTTCTTGATATTCGTGCATCCCACCGACGCCGCGACCGACGCCACGCGGTGTTTGTGTGCCATCTACCGTCGCACCACCTGTCTTCACAGGCGAACAGTTGAAACTTATTGCTCTACACCGCAGCCCGGCTCAAATTCTGATTTATTTTAAAGTGTGAAGGACGTAATTTCTACCCTGTGTGAACCCTTCTAGTGGAACCTCTTTTCTTTTCCTGGTACAGCGACGCCCGACGTCATTCAACGGAAGCTCCAAATACGCAAGAAGAGGAAGATAATAAGTAGGTGTGTCAGTGTTCATATAAGTGCTGGTGATAGCGCCGTTTATAAAACTGCTGGCCAAACAATTTTCTTCTAAAGTGTGTCTTTTGTATACAACTATTTAATACACTGTGTTCATTCAGAATTGAAACGCTGCCGTAAGTTTTTTCTTTTATATTTTGGGTGTAGTTTCATTGAAGATTTTTCTAGAAAATACTTTTTCAAAAAGAAAGAGGATAATGTTATGAAGGCAAGTGGAATGGTTTTAAAATTGATACAAATCTGTCGGTAGATTGTTTATGTGAAGATTTTTGTGTGTGAAACTTGATTGAAACTTTTTGAAAAATTCCGGGTTAGGACTAAAATTGTTACATGCTTATTTCCCGAGGCTGTTTACTTTTAATAAAACCAATCAAGATTATATCCATACAGTTCTAAAGTTGTCTACAGTTTTCACATAAATACAATTCTTTCTCTGGTTTATAAATTCATCATAGGGATATTAACTTTGGAAAATATCAAAGCATTTAATTAAAAAAACAATAGTCGGGAATAGCTTGGTGTCTTATAATTAGCAAGTCACTAACAACTTACCTTCTGAAATATTGGAGTTTCTGTGAATATAACATTTAAATTTTAAAAGTACATATTTAAATATTTAAAATTAATAATCTCAAGGTTATTTAGTGTACGTTATAAACAATTTTCAAAAACTACTTTATTTTTTTCAAGTTCATCAAATATTTGAGAAACCACTAAACTTCTTACTCAAGTGAAAGTCTCCAAATTGGATTTCATTAAAACTTTCATATGGTTATTTTTAAAAGAAGGAATTGGTTTAACTATTACGTTTGATGAAAATTTCATTAAAGTCTCTTTGTCAAATATTTTTACAGTGAGACTTAAAACTTAAATTGGGCGGGGGTGAGAGTTAAACGTACGGACGCCTAACCTAACATTTCCACGTGACTATCGGAACGCCAACGGAGGAAAGGTCATAACGGCATCCAGCGGGAGCACCACCAGTTCGGCGCACGCAAGCACGCACGCACACACACACACACACACACACACACACACACTCACTCACACATACACACATAAAGCACGAAACAAGAGTTGGGCCAGTCCATCACCCACATCTCCCACTGTAAACATTGCCGTGCGTCCACGACGACCCCTAACCATCGTCGTCGCTGTTTGTTTGACACCCCCCTCGTAAAGACTAAAACCTTCTGTTTTATTTCTTGCGGTGACTTTGAAAGATTTTTGTTTGTGTATTATTCTGTATTTTTTAAGATCTGTTAAACAGTTACAGCAAATATTTAAAAAATCATAAACGCGAAAATATTTTGTGGTGGTTCAATAAAACAGCTCCATTAATACGTTTAGTTTTGATCTGATAAAGAAAAAAATTCTATCTCAACAAATGGTGGTGATACATAGATAATAAGTGCTAAGTGATACACATTTAATATACAATTTATAACATTTATCTTTGAAATCAAAGACTCATTTAACATATTTTTAGCCGAGAAAGAGCTTTATTCTTGCTTCGATTGAATTTTATTTTAGTAAAATTTACTGGTTTCCAATCAAAATTAAAGACAAAACAAAACATTCAACAAGATATTGACACCAATTTCAAAGGGAGTCCACTGAAGAACAATTAAAATTCTCATAACCAAGAAGAACTTTCATTAATGAACTAAACAAAAACTTACAAAGAGAATACCATTAAAAGAGTTTCTAAAGACCAGTAACAGCAACAGCAAGCAGAATATTTGGGAAGTAGCACTCCTCTTATCGAAAGTACTACAGCGCACGTCTTTGGTTTCCCTTGTCCGTGATCTAACCAGCAGTGGCCTTGGCTCCATCACCGGTCCTCGTGGGGTACAGCCTTGTGGGCGTCTACCCTTGTGCGGTGTGGAAACCTCGGCGAGTGGCCCTGAGGACCCCTTGCTCGTGTTCCAGCACCACCCCCGCCGCCTCCACACCCTCATCGGGAGCTGCAAGCTCTAGAGGCCTAAGGGTGGCGTCCACGGTCCGCGCCGTCCCTTACCCCCAACAGCTCTATCAGTTCCACGCCACTCCGGCCACCGCCGCCAGGCCACCACCAACCCAGTCCACAAACAGCGCACCCCTCTCGGTTAACAACAACCCTCCGCCGGGAGCCGGACAGATTCCTTCCCACCACCAACACCAACACCACCCGACCACGCAGATCCCGACGGTGGTGGAACAGTGTCGGTGTCGGGGCGGAGGCGGCGACGAAGACGGCGGTTGTGGTGACGCGGTCGTGCCGCCCCCGACCAACTCCGCCGCCACTCCAATCGCCCTGAACTCCACCCCTATGTTGTTCGTGCCGTTCTCAGTGCCTAACTTCGCTGCACCGCCGCTGGCTGGGAGCCTGGGTACCAACAACAGCAGTCCTTCTGGAGGGACAACACCGGCCAAGGTAGGGACTCCTTACCAATCTCAGCGCTCACGTTACTCTAATGTTAGTGGCCCGGTTCTTGGATTTTTGACAAAACACCCTCCACAACTTGTCATCTCTTTAACATCCTTAGCTTAGAGAGACACCAATGATAGTAGCCAGGTGCTTGTAATGAAAACACCCTCCCCAACTTATCAACTCTTTACCACCCTCTGTACACATATAAACTGCTGTTAGTAGAAAGGTTCTGGAAATGTCGACAAAACACCCTCCACAACATGGCGAATCAAGGAACGATTGTTATAAACAATGTAAGGGTTGTTAAACAGGTGTGATGCCAGTCCAAGGCTACACAACCATCTAAATCTTACTTATGCATTTTCATAATGTATTGGTTTTAAAGATAGTTTGTCTTTGATTTAATTGCTAATACTACAATATTGAGCTATTGCACTATTTAAGGGCATATCTTAGGAAGGTGAATAGTTGAATATACAGTCTAACTTTAATAATCAGATAGTTTTTTTTAAATACAACAATATTTGTTGCGTCAAACATTGGTATAACTTTACTATATTATTAGTGATATTTTAAAGGTATTGATAATATCCATAAAAATGACCACTTAATATAAAATGGCTAGATGTATGGATACGTGATTGTAGATATATAAACTTTTATAATTATCAGCTCTTTCTATTAAAATTGAACTGTATAATTACTGTTGATAAATAACGAGCTTCCAAATAACGAGATGCATCTATCACCTGTTCTATCAAAGAATTTATTGATTACAGTTTTCGTCTAACTAAATGTATGTGTGTTTTAAACGTAATAAATTTGAAAATCTACCTTTTTATTTCAAATACAGAATAAAATATTAACTATTCATACCTGCACACTATAATCATGGTTTAGCGAAATACATTATGTTTGGAGAACCACCAAGATTATACAACAGGGACTTTTCGGTTCTTGGTGATATTATGACTTCATTCTTTTATCGAAAGAAAATGACCATATTCTACCTCATCATTTTGTTCATTTATTCACGAAGACAAAATAAATTGCTAGCTATTTGATATAGACAACTTAACTTATAGCATTAACTCTTGGACATTGGTTTGGGTGTTTTGAAAGAGTTTTCAGAGTGAAATCTCTTGCTTACGAATTAAACAACTGACTTTCTGAAGAGGTTTAAACAACGTCACAAGAAGCGTGTTAAAACGTTTTAAAAATGGGTACTTTACATATTTTTATTGAATGTTATTATAAATTTATTAGATACATATAAATTATTAAATCCAATACGAATCTAATGTTTAATTCCTGGCAATATTTATCTTTATTGTATAGCTACGAATGCGTTGTTCATATCTAAGAAAATATCCCTGAAAATATTCAGTCTAGTACTAAATTTATTATTTTATAAAATATTGAGTGGCCATTCTACAAGTTTTGTTACTGAAATAATAAAGAATTTGTCAAATATTCCCTTGTACACAAAAAAAGCTTTGACTTTATATTGTAGTCACACAATAATTTTACTAAATATAATTTGAATAGAATAAAATTATATTAATACAACTTGGATTCTTTGTATCGATTTTCAAAATAATATTTTTACTAATTGACTTAGTGATAATTTTTTTGCTAATTTTTGAAAAAATATTGGATAATTTATTCATTCCTTTGTTTATCTTAGCACGATTAATAGATAGCGTTATTCATGGATACCTGATTTAAAACTAATATTACTAAGAGCCGATCTATTGACTACCGGATAGATATCACACAGAAGCCCACTTAAATATTTTAAGCGTGTTATGAAATTAATTTATCTGCCAGATAACTATTGGTAGAGTAAAAATATTTTCATACTCATATACCAAGGATGGTACTTTAACCTGACCTCATTCCTTAGCTTGTCACCGATCCATCATGGCGAAATATTTTTCCATGCTGTTGCACGAAGTTAACGAAACAATAGAAATTATTAATTAAATCGAAGATATTATAAAGGAGTAAGAACCAACTAGTCTTATGAAGACGTATCTAGGATTATATTAACTGTGTACAGGGATAAGGAATAATTTAAGATTAGCTACCAGATTTTGAGGCAAACAGTTTTTGAAGTGTTGTACCCTCTCGTTCAACATTTATAAATACAGAACTATAATGATAATCTGCATTTAATATCTATCCACCATAGTTTAGTCCGGAGAATAGAGTTCTACACATCTATAGATCATGGGTTCAAAAAATTTCACTAATATATTTTTTTATTGAAAACATAAACTTTTCAATTCATGAATTAAATTAATTTGAGGTGTTTTTTATTTATAAATATTTATTAAACATACACTTGGTAGTTAAACTTGTCCAATATTCTTGTTTAAATTAAATAAAAATATAAATTAAAACCTGTTGACTAAATGAAATTATAAGGTATATAAATGTATATATATAAACAAAATATTAATGGGTTTCAGAACATATAAAATCTTTTTACTGACATTCATTTTACATGTAGTGAGGAGAAATATATGATCTATGATATAAGGAACGTACTTTAGTAGAACAGCAATTATATTGATTGGTTCACTTCTTTAGTCAATTAAACAATATAAAATATGAATATAGCAAGGAATTAATGTATTCTAAAAGTAATTGTTAAATCACCAATAAATTATATCAATTAAAACAGACATGACAACATCTCTGAGGTGATTTGTTAGGAATTTTGTCATGTATATTTTAATTGATTTAATTTTTATGTGATTTATCAATTTAATTTAGAATACATTAATTCCTTGCTATATTCATATTTTATATTGTTTAACTGACTAAAGAAGTGTACCAATCAATTTAATTACTGTTCTACTAAAGTACGTTGCTAATATCATAAATTAAAAAATATGCCAATTTAATAAATGACCATGAAACTAAAAGTTATGGACATTCAAAAAAAAAAATTTTTTAATGTTGAGAAAGAAAACTATATTTATACTATTATTGAAATGTATTTATTTAATATATTTTTTAAATATTTGGAAGAATTATTTTGGAATCCCAAACTCTGAAGCCAGAAACGGTATTACCTTAGCTACAGTATATTGAGTTTGGATAATATCACCCCGCTTTAATAGAAAGTGAATGTTGCTCTAGTGTAATTTTATTTTATCTGTGTATTTCTTCTTTGTACATATTATAAGCCCTGCCTAAGTAGATCATTTGGTGTAAGAGTGATCTTAACATGGTTCCTTTGAAAATGTGAATCTAAATTTATTATGTAGTTAGTTGTTAAAATTAGTAAATAATTAATCATAAGCCTAAATTACACAAGATTTATTTATATGCTCTGTGGAGTTGATAGTGATTCAAAATACTTTTATTGTAATAATAACATGGTTAGGCATGAGGCATGAAGCATATGTAGAATACACTACAAATATATCTACAACTCTCCTAAACTAAATTTAACGTCAATTATGCATAGTTTTATAATATACAATGTTTATGGTTTGAACAGTGGTTGCAATGTTGCGAACATATTGTTATATTTATGGCCTAAAACCGTAGACTACACATATAGGATATTTGTTCATGGGCCTACTATAAATTATAATGAAACTAGATCCAACTTTTTTTGGTAAAATAATATATCTTATGGGTATCCTACTAAAGAGGAGCAGCTAATTACTTAATAAATATTTCCTATTAGTCTGTGGGAGCCCAAAATTATCAGTTTAAAATTGAACTGACTTGAGTCGAATTCAAATCAAATCTAATCTTTAAATCTGAATTGACTCTCATGATTAAACAATTTTTGAGTCAGAGCAGAATTGAATCAAAAACATTTTATTTTTACAAATCGAAACTGATGTTTGCAAAATAAATGGTTCGGAACTCTAATCCGACTTTCCCCCTCCAGTGTTATAAATGAAGATCTTTACTTAAAGCTCATAATATATGTTAAAAAATAATATACATTAACAAACCAAAGTTTAGGTAAATATTGACTATTGAGTCTAAAACTATAAAGATATATCATTGCTATACAAACATTTCCACAAAGGGCTTAAAGTAAAACGAACTAAACCTTTTTGAGAGACTCACTTATCTACTTAATCTATGTAATTAAAGAATGATTGCGTTAAGACTTTAGTAATGTATCAAAACAACTAAAGCTCACAAAATTGTATTAATATTTGTCAATATCTCCGAAACTATTATTGATTTCATAAATAAATATTTCAAATAAAAGTTACGTATTTTTAATAGTACTACAATTTTACAATGACAAGTTATTTACTATCAGAAATATTTGTGGAGATAAGAACATTTCGTTTTCTGTAAAGTAACCTAAAATTCATTTTCATGGGAAAATTAAAATAGCCATTCTATTTATAATCCTAATCAACAACTAGATTCGAATTTTTAATAAAAAAATATAGACTATTTTAGGAAAATGTCTAAACAAGTTGAAAGTAAGGAGTGGATTTGATTTATAATTTAAGACGTAGATATATTGCTAAAATATATATATAAGGAGTCGATTGATAAATTTTGTTAAGTTAGTTGATGTGAAAAATAATAAAGATATAAATGTATAATTTGGTTACTTTATGGTAGTTACATATTATAAAATAGTGGAAATTACACATTTAATAAATTTTTCATCATCAATTTATCAGTATATTAGGTGATGATATAACTAAAATACACGAAGCACGTTAAAAATGTATTATACCTTATAAATAACAAAATAAGTTACACAATACAATGTTTAAGTTCATGTAAGTTCAGAATTAAAATTATTAAAAAAAAGTTAAAATGTTAACATATGCAAAAGATTATGATTAATTGGTTTAGTATTAATATAAAAGACTTTAAGATATAGGATAATTTATATAAAAAACAAGCTCAAATCACAACAGTTACTTTTGCAATATAGCGCCTATTGACCTATTTTTGTGTTGAATATTTTAAAATAATAAGTTTTTAAATCTAATCCAATATTAAAATATTTAAAAAAATGTTATCACTTTATAAACATTTTACGCTCATTCCATTAAATAATGTAATTAATAGACCTAACCTCATAAGGTTGAATTACAAATAATATAGACTAGTCAGCATAAAAACATATATTTTAACAAATATAATAATAATTGAAATATATCTGATGTATTTAATTCAAGTATACTTTAATCATTAGTTAACTAATTGAAATTATTTTAAGATTCGGAACTTCTTCATAATATACGATATATATATATATATATATATTATATTTAATTTAAAAGTTATTGAAGATAAGGCTTGAATCAACATCAAAATGTTAAACAAATGTCCTGGCTGATACTTCGATAATTTTATTTGTAATAGTTTTCCCCTTTTAAATTTTTCTTATCAAGAGAAAGTATTATAATCGTGAAATAATTGATCTAAAGATAATCATGAATATTTAAGTTTTATTTGAACTAAAAAAGATTGGTTTTTACATGTCTGTCAATCTCCTTGTTTGTCTGTTTACCTGTCTGATGGTCTGCCCCTGGCCACATATCCAAAAGGGTTTACTAATTTTTGTTTAAACATGATATTTAGATTTTGAAGACTATACAATTTTTTTTATCCTGACCCTTCAATTAGGAGTAATTTACTGAACGGTGATTTAAAAAAAAAAACTTTTTAACATTTACCTAAAATACTTATTCAGGATTATTTTAAAATGACAGAAAATAGCATTCTACAATTGGTTTTGGCCAAAAATTCGTTGAAAGTTAGTTTACTGATTGTCTATTTTTGTAAATTTGAAATACTAATAAAACCTAATGATTTTTTTCGAAATGTATATCTTAGATTGTGTCTTATGACAAATATAAATGTGTAATGGTTTTTGAGTTTAAAAAAAATGAGATGGTTACCAACTGACTAATTTTTCAGAAACTTGAAATATATTAAGAATAGCAAATACGATTGGTTTCAAATAGGTATTTTGGGAACTATTTACTAACACTGTTTACCTGTTTTAGGCGTAAAAATATGTAAATATATAAAGTACAGTTTTAAAAAAATTAAAATCTCGTCCAAGAGTTGTTCACAAAAGAGGTATTTCTTAAAGATTTGAAATTTTAATGATTGTTCTAAGTAATAATTTACAAATGGGTATAATGATATTATTTGACATGACAAAAATCATTGTGCACTGGTTTTGAGGTCAAAATTGGTTTATGGGTTACTTGCCGATAGATTATTTTTTAAATATTTGAACAATATTAATAATGGCTTTATTTATTATGTTTGAATTAACTACATTATATAAGGAGTAGTAATTACCCAAAAAACACTGTAAGCTACTGTATGTAAATTTGCTTCTGCGATAAAAGTTTATTGAAGATTTTTAAGTTTTGAATTCTATAAAATATCAGTACTGTGTGGATTCAAAATTGATATCGGTGGATTATTTATATGATAATGAATAATGTATTTTCTTTTCTTAAATCAATCAATTGGTATTTTACTTACAAAAAACTATAGGAAATATGATTTTTTTTAATGGACCATACATATTATGTTCAAAATTGTTATCTGGGAATAGTTTTATATTATAAATAAAAACTAATTTTTATTTTTACAAATTGCAAATTTATTTTTATGGTTTATTGAGAAAAATTAATACTTAAAAATACGAGATCAGATAAAAATATTTGAACAATTTTTTATAAAGTTTATAAATGATGAGTTTTTTTATTGTGATTAAAAATTATTATGTTCGTTTTTATTAGTAAAATTTATTTAAGGGTTAATTAACAGAAACACTAATTTTGAATATTTTCTTATAAGCTATAATACACACTATGAGATAGAATGTTTCGTTCAATTTATTTATCCAAGTGGATAGTGGCGAAATTTGTTAATATCAAAATACCTCCTCCTTAATAGTCAAAATATTGCAATAATTCTATACATCCTGTTCGAACAACATAAATCGTATCTGTAAATAAATGTTGTGATGCACAACACAGACGTTCCTTCTCTGATACATTTACTAGAAACTTGTAAAATATGTTAAACAAAATAATATAGTCCTTTTCAGAAATACTCACCAACGAGCATAAATATTATAGTATACACTGTTATAGAAACATTGAGGAAAAAGAAGCATCTCTTTCCACCAGAGAGCATGACGATCAATTTCATATATTAAGTATTCTTTAAAAAAATATGGCCGCTTATAGATCAGAAACTATTGATTTTATAAAAATGTCTTCCAGATTAAAATATTTTTAATTTTAACATACAACTTAAAAATAATAAATTATTTCATATCTCAACGATTATAATCAGTAATAAACATTTCTTTTTAAATAAATTTTTCTTAAAGTCATTTTTAAGTGAAAATAAGAGTTGCCATTTTGTTTGTAATGTTAACAATGCAAAGATAGAAAAAATCAATAAAAATCGTTATAATGAATTTTGAGAAAATTGATTTTACCATTTTATTGCCCTTTAGTAAATTACTCCTAATTTTAGGCTTGGATATCTAAATAAAAAAAATCCTCGGTGGATCTTATTTCAAACCAAGTTTCAGCTCAAACAATAAAATAGTTTAAGCTCTAGTCAGAGACGCTGACAGATAAACAAACAGACGCATGGCACCGCAAAACCACCTTTCAGTTTCAAGGGGTAACCCCGACATTATCAAAATCTCAATAACGTTTTTTTTTATGATTACAATACTTCTCTCTTCTAACAGTCGAGATAAATTAAAAATCACCATTCATATGATTGGATGGCGACCAACAAGAGTTATGAAAAACCTGAATATTTTAGGCAATTTAAAACTTTTAATAAACACTTAGAAATTTGGTTTTTAAAACTAATTGGTTAATGAAAATACTACAAAAATATGGTTTTGTAAGTAAAAGTAATGGCTTTATGCCAACTAGTCCAAACACAGTTTTTAGTTGAGTAAATGTTTGGATATTTGAAATTTGTATTCTTGGATAAGGGGAAGGTCAATTTTTTTTAAATACCCTATTTAATTTCATACAAAATTGTGCAAAACATTGCTTGTCATGAATATTTGATAAAATGTGTTAACGAATGAAATATAATAATTATTTGTTATGGCAACGAAATATTTTTGCCTAATCTATATGGGATACATCTCTAATGAAAAATAAATCCCGATCCTCCAATATTTTCCTGTTAATATTCATTATAAGTGGAAATATCATAAAAATGTTTTTAACTATTAAATATAAACATAATCTCGACTATCTATTGGTGTTCTACTTAGAGCCTCTTGTATATTAGTAAAAATAAGAAAAACTCAAATAATACAACTTTTTTGGAAAAAATCTTAGATAACCCCATTTAATGAAAAAAAGTAAATAACACTAAAATATTTTTTAATTTGGCATACCTAACTTCAAGATTTAAAAATAAGAATTATGTAGATAATAACGTTGTAACTGAATAACTAGGCTCGTTTAATTGACCACATGTTTATTCCCCTCCACAAAAACCACAATTAAACTTATAATTGAGTAATATATGCCTATTATTTTTCACCAAATTCTGGTCACCCTATTCTAAACACCAATTAAAAGATTTTTTTACCAGTAAATTAAATGAAAAACGAAACTAAATCACTTTTTACCTTAACCCAAACCTACATTTCAATAAAAATGGAAAATCTTTCAAGAACATATTAAGCATGTTTAAGTAATAAAACAGTTGATTTCCTTAACGACCAGCTTGAAAATAGGCCCTACATTCCTCATCCATATTTGAAAATAGTGAACATTAAGAGTAAAGGTTAATAAAAACCTTGAGGTTAGTTTTCTAAATTGATGGCACATATCAAAACATACTCAACATATACTAGAATTAATACTTTTAGTTGATTTTTTATTTAGTTAATGACTGTCATGAAGTAAAATAAATTACGGCAAACCGCATTGAATTTCACTCTTAAAACTCTAAGATAATGTTAAACAAAACTATATAATTATTTTGTTGTAGAAACATAATAGAAAAAAAAGCATGAAATTCCATATATATTTATATATACTCTTAATGACACCTACTGAGAGAATAGGGACGTCTTTGATCACCAAAGAGCATAAAAATAAACTCCTCACTTCACAGACCTCCATTTTAAAAATATATTGGTTTATTTCTCGTAAATTATAGTTGGAAAAATATATTTCAATAATTAAGAATTTTTTTATCTTTAATAGTGCTAAAACTATTAAATTTTAAAATATTTCGTATTACAAGTATTTTTGGGGCTTTTATAAAATTCAGAGATAGCTGCTATTATTATTATTATTATTAGCACCGCGTCTTACTACCCGTTCGGGTTATACGCACATACGCTAATGTGCAATGGTAGGGTGATTGTGAGATGAAATGGAGGACCTACAGTTTAACGTGGAATCCGAACCACGGTGGAGGCCTGGCATTCCCCACCTTCACAAGATGTCTTGTCAGAGGTGAAGGAAGGGTTTGGTAATCAGATAAATCTGTGCCGGGACCGAGGATCGAACCCCGGCCGCCAGCATAAAAGTCTGCTCCTTACCCCTAGACCGCCAGGTCACCCAGAGATAGCTGCTACTGTAAAATATTTTAACGTGGAAATTTTATGCGCTATTTTAATTTTTATGCTAAACATAGCCTGGATAACAATTTTAATAAAAATTTCTAGAGACTATTTCAATAAACAGAATTTTTTTCACTTTTCAACCTTAGGAAAACTATCCTTAATTTTAAGGTACCTTTGGTGGGTGTCATAAAAATGTTTAGATCTTTAAATCATAACCAGCCGAACTTTTTGGATATAAAGCTTAATAGATTAGGAAATGGCCAGAATCTTTAAATTACTTGAACTTAATTCCAAAATGGTATTGTTCAGCGTGACCCGCTTTAATGGTCGAGCAGTCTAAGACGTTACGATCGCAATACTAGTCGCCACTGAAGAGTGAGCTCAGCGCTTAAATGTTGGCAGGAAAAACCTCGCGGGATGGGGGCAGGGGTTCACGTGATCTACCCAACCCCTCTCCATGATAAGAGGGGGATTTTCTACTAGGATTAGGTCATTGATGCCACTTGAAAATAACGTATGTGTGTATTATTTAGAACGTAATTTAATTTTTATTTCATGGAATTAACTATTCGTAGTATCCACTTCAGTGGCTGACTGGTTGTTATCCAATAAACTTGAAATAGACATACAAACCATGATTCGTAAACATTATTATTTTATATACTTATATACAAATTGTATTTTGGGTTAGAATAGTTCTTTTCAAATCTTACACTAACTTTTTTTTATTAATCTCCAAAAATATATTAAGAATAATGAGCCCACACAAACTTTTAAAAACACTTTCTAATCAAATAAAATCATAATAGAATTAAATCACAACCTTTAAAAATAAAGATTTGGATTTAGATCTTTAATTGTTTTACATTTACCGGCCAGAGCTTCCTTATAATTATTTTCCTCCGGAATATTGTGAGGGCCACATTTCCAGTTAGCGTGGGCCGCATTCCATCCACGGGCTGCCAGCCATTCCACACTGGTCTTTGGCGTCAGTCTCGTGTTAGACTGGCCTTGTGGTGGGCAGATTGGTGTTCGAGTCCAGTTGGGTTTTCCTGAGGGTGGTTTATCCTGAATACTTTCCCACTCTCCTTCCACGCAAATATGGGTAGATTACCTCTGAAGAATTTCTTCTTCATCCTTACCCAATTATAGTGATTATTATTTAAGATTATATCATGAATAGATAGTTAGACGTTGAGATAAGAAAAAACCTCTTCGTATTCAATACTCGACGTTCTGAATATTCGTATTTAAAAACAATTATTGAAATTATAACCTCTCAAATTAGATTATGATCAACAAAATTACAACAAATTCAAAGTTAAAGTTTTATAATTAAGAGTGATGATTATTAAACAATGATCATCTCTGTGATATGTGTTCAGAACTCCTTGCTACAGATCCAGATGTCCTGGGCTCAATCCCCTACTCTTCCAAATTTTTCTATGAAGCGGTATTTCTGGAATGGTGTCACACATAGCCTCGTGAGTACAGCGCTACTTGAAAAAAAATAGGTAGTGACCCTGGTCTAGTAAACTAAGATAAATGGCCTTAGGTTTCGTTGTGCTGATCACATGACACCCTCTATCCGCAAGTGGTGGCAGAAGTTTCGCTAACATTAGGTGGCCGCTCATTCGGTAAAGCTCGCTTTCCTGCTCACTCCATGGAGTTTAGTTTATTTAGACAACATTTATTATGTTTTAATAAAAAAATACCTCTATCCAAGGGTCAGATTGGATAGTTTATGTCCTCAGGATTGCAATACTCTCAGATCTCTGTCGGATACAAAAAAATAATGATATATCTTGCTATTTATGACGGTAAATTTCACATCGTCTTTTCACGCTAATTTGGGGGAAACGTCTTATAAACTTGTTTAATTTTCTTACTTCTTAAGTTCAGCTGAATTTGTTCTATTTTTTCAATCCTTCTTTATATCGCATAGATTGAATATTGCAAAATTATGAGGGGTTACTTACTCCCTCAAGAGTTTAAAGGGGCGCTAATAATAAAGCACTACCCCCAGCAGGCAATTCCATACCCCTTCCAATCGCCTAGAAAAGACTCCCCTTTCGTACCTCATAAGGCCCCCAGTAGTATAAGCTCACCGACAGCCCCCAAACCTGCCGCTCCCTCCACCCCCTTCAACTCTACCCAATTCCAAAAGTCTATAAAATATTAACTAAAGTCAAACATATTCTCGGCAACCTCCCCTAATACATAACAAAGACCAAAAAGACCCATTGATGATTTAATATTTCAACGACGCTGTGGAGAAATGGGTGAAGCCCCTTGTATGTGTATTTGACAGAGCTCTATAACCGTAGCTCTATTATGGCACCTCCCCCGCTCCCGGCCTCCCCCAGCAACCCGTTCCTCCATCTCTCTTAACTCCCTGCTATACGCCGCCCTATTCGACCTCAACTTTTGGCAAGTTCCCATGAGGTCTAAAGCTCCCGACCATCATCCTAAATCTACTGCACTCGGTACAGTAGATAGACTTTCCCACAATAATGACAGTGGGTGGCCACAAATAAGGGTTAGTGGTTCCAATTTGAAGTTGGTTGGAGTCTATTGTGGTGCAATTACGAATATATGCAATGCACTTCAAAATTTGAATGATATTCTATTCAAAATAGTTTACATAACTGCTTTATTGGCATATTTAGCTGGATTTTTTTTTACCTCTAGTAACTGCCCGTCTTGGATATCTGCATTTAACTATACTAATGGAGTTAGGTTGATGAAGGTAGTATTATGATTAAATTTAATCGAATTTGCAAGCGAGACTACCCTCAGTACAATTAGCCATCATTTGAATCCCAACCTCACCGTCACTAGTAGGACAAACTAGACTAGTTTGAAGATAGGCCCAAATCCCCGCTGATATGAGTTAAATATAAATTAACAATATAATTCTAGCTAATAAGGATGTAAAGAGATGTTAAAAGGAAACAAACCAACATTCACTAGGAGAGAGGATTGGAAAATGGATGTAAAATATCGGAGTCCAAGAACCTAGCGAGGAGCTTTCAATTAGAATTTGAACCAAAGAGAATACTGACCTCCTGGGTCGTAAGCTCAATTATTTCAAAGAGATTTCCCGGGACCTAATGTTACAGAGGTTGAATACAGGTCTTAGCAGTCCTGGGGGTCAAGTTGTATAGTACGTTCTGCTCACAATATAAATAATTGCAGACAGATTTAATTTAATTTAATCCATTTTGATCAATTAATAGATAAACTCAGATCTAATATAAAGTAATAGTATTCAAAATGTATTAAATTTACACCATATTTAATAATAAATATCTATGTGGGGAAACATCCTTCTGTCTCTCTTTATCGACCACTTAAGAAAGAAGAACAAGAGGGGGGGAGGGGGGGAGGGATTGTTGCATCCCGTTATTCGAATATTCTAGAAACAAAGTCTTCGTCAACAACCCTTTCAGACAAAAAGGATATGAGGACACTCGCATAGAAGTCATCGAGCAGTTAGTACCTGTGTTATACAAGAAAAAAACTATGTTTTTAGTAACCATCAACATGGTGTGAGGAAAGTAGGTTAATTATCCCACGTGGGTCACTAGATTGGATCAATCCACTCCCACTTATATCATTCAAGTTCTCTAAGAAGTGAAATAGTGCTTGTGATATCGGCTACAATACATCAATGACGCTAATATAGAGTTCACTACACTAGCATAGGTTAATTACATTCTCGTGACCCCTCAGGAAGAGAAAGTATATTGTGCTATTGTTTTCACGATGCCGCCTGTGTGTCTGTATCTCAACCTAGTGCTGAAAAAAATTTAAAGATCGGGCTAAAATTTGATATCCAGGGTTTTCATAAGTTTGATACGATAAATTTTTGGAAAAAATAGCTTACCCTAAAATTAAGAGTAGTTTAACGAATGGAAAAGAAAGAGAAAGCGTTCTAAAAATGTTGATTATATTTTGTATCTAGTTGCTGTTGAGCCTTATAAACAAAATGGTGAGTCTCATTTTCTCATGAAAACAACTATTGGTATATTTAATATAATTAGAAATTTCCAATTCTGATAATATCCGTACCGTTATTTTGAATAAAAAGTCGGTGACATGGCGGTCTAGGGGTAAGGTGTCAGACTTATATGCTGGCAGCCGGGGTTCAATCCTTGGCCCCGGCAAAGATTTATCTGATTACCAAACCCTTCCTTCATCTCTGACAAGACATCTTGTGAATGTGGGGAATGCCAGGCCTCCACCGTGGTTCGGATTCCACGTTAAACTGTAGGTCCTCCATTTCATCTCACAATCAACCTACCATTACACATTAGCGTAAGTGCGTATAACCCGAACGGGTAGTAAGACGCGGTGCTAATAATAATAATAATAATTGAATAAAAAATAAATTTTCATTGTAAAAAGGTACTACCGTTAAAAATAAATTATTGTATTTGAAATAAGTTTATATAAAACCATTAGTTTCTTAGCTATAAGCAGATACATATATTTTTATGGAGCTCTTTGAAGATTTAATTTGTTTGTTATGCGCTTTGATAGACAGAGAGGTTTCTCTTTTCTCATTGCTTCTGTAACAATATATACTATTTCATAAATGCTCTTTGGTTGAGTGTTTCTGCCAAAATATATATTTCGTTTCAAAAACCTTAGTCTTTTGTATGAAATGTCTCTATTTGAGTATAAAAAAGAGAGAAAGTATTTCCGGTGCATCACACAAGGTATTTTATCTGATTAAAATAAAAAGAATGCTCACCATTAAATTATCCACTCTTACGTAATAGCTGACAGAAAGCTATTTTTTTTGTACAATTCACAAACTTGTATGCATATATCATTTGAAGGCTAGATTTTGTTAGTTTGGTTAATATTACTGGTAAACCTATCGTAGACAAACCTAAGACTAGTACTATATAGTTTGCAGGGAGGGACAGTCAAGGACAATCACAAAAGACCTACTTAGATGGAACGTTAATACTTCGGCCAGAATATATAGCTACAGCCTAATGCATCTATGTGAAGAGATGAGCAATACACCACAACTTTGATCCACAATTTAAAGGAGGCAATTATATACAGATACAATAATAGAAGTTTGAAATTTAAGTAAGTTTAACAGTGGTCACCTGGAAAGATATTGGTTGATCACAATTTTTCGCCAGGTAGTTTATTCAGGAATTTAGTATCAGCCTTCCATTTCATAGCCAATAGCAACAAAGATCTCTAATAATGTTTTGAATTTTAAAATATTAATGTATTCAATATATTCAAAGTCACTTTTTCTAAATAAAAGAAAATTAATTTCACCAATGTATAATGTTTTTAAACATAATAAACACGTTCAAATGGGCTAAAGCCCGCATCCATTTATACAAACAAAATGTTAAGTTCGTTTTGTGTGGTCAGTATGTGACAGGTAGTTCCAGGATTGAATCACGTCTAGTGAGTCTGAGGAAGATTTTTTATAGAAAATGTTTTTCTAATCGCTCGCTATAAAAATTCTTGTACACTTACTCTAAACTTAACCTTTCTTATCCAAGCCCCATAAGTGTAGTTAAATGTATCTAGGCTAGACGGCGGGAGCCAAAAATGTAATATTTTGAAAATATTTGTTATGGTTGAACTTATTAAAATATTTTTTTTAAAGAGGGATGAAAGGAAACTCCAGCTATTAATGTCTGTATTTTCAAATTTTATATCGCAAAAAAAAACTACTTGCCGAAATAAATAATATTTTTCTTCTTTAGATATGTTTAGTTTGATTTTATATAGAAAATAATCTCAACAGTTAATGAATTTGTCATATGTATCGCAGAATTTGTCCCAAAATCTTAAGAAATCAGACCAAATAGGTAAGCCTACACCAAGACCATGTTTAATATCAAAAGATGATATATATATATAATGGTCAAAATCTGAAACCAGCCACAATGAAAATTGGTTGTACCCTTTGCACATTGGTTAGATGGTCCAGCAAAATCGAGAAATAATAATTGAAAACATTTTTAATTCTAGTTCTAGCCAGCTAAAACACGAATTGACCACGGCAGCCTGGCCATTTCCCGACATTCTAGATAGTCTGACACAGCTCGTTCCCAACCTAACCTAATCTAAACTAATCAAACACAATGTAACATAACCTAAAAATAGACCTAACTTAAACTAACCTAATCGTTAGGGGACACCAAATATCATAACAGTGAATACTGAAAAAAAAAAATTAAGAGACTTCACGATGTTAAGAACATTTGGTTCACCTCTTTTATATGATTTGATAAACGCTCAGAAAATTCGTTTAGCTACATATAGTAAAATATAGATGAGATGAATATAATTATTTAATTTAGTTATTACCATATGGCCATATCTAGAACTGGCCAGCCAAAGCCCAAAATGCTGGTAAATTATTATATATTTCTTGTTTTGCTGATTTCAGTGACCAAAGCTAAAATTTTCCGGTCAATTATAATTATTCTGGAAATCACTAGATTTCTGGGTTTGAGAATTACATATATATTACTAAACAAAACTTAATATCAATATATCATATAATATATCATTTATTTTAAATCATAATATTTTATTTTACTCCACAAACACTAAAAAGGCGTATCTTAACTCATGATACCTTCTATTCAACCGTTAACAAACCAGAAAAAGCATAAACATATATGTTCCATATAACCTTATTTCACGGTGAAAATGATAAGAGGTAATGTACAGGATGTTGATTGAGAAGGGAGGGGGGGGGGTGTCCAATGTATGAGGGCATTAAAAAACATAGCTCTCATATGGTTCGACAAAAGTGCTGCATCCAATTAAGGATTTGAAAGGGGAATTTGGCCAGAGGATTAATGTTGACCATCCTAGTCACAGCAATGTGCTCTCGGATCAACTTCAAAGGGGTCCTCTTGTAAAAACTAAAATTATTGTTATATTTATGAGTTGAATAAAGTTGTACATTCAACACACACAAGGAATAAAAAATTAACAGAGATGAATTTGGCTATTGACCATAAAGGTTCTGGAATATAATGTAACACTTTCAAATGAATATTTAAAAAATCCATAGAGATCTGTAGATTAGATGAATAAACATGACATTCATGAAGAGAAGTAAATCATTTCAGTTTAAATTTCAACTTAAAATAACAAGGCTTCGGTGGCTGCGTGGTCTAACGTGCTATTCTCGTGTTAGACTGCTGTCGAGAAGATTGGTGTTTGACCCCTATCGGGGGCACTGAGGGTGGTTTCCCTAAACGGTATTTCACTATCCTTTCACGCAAATTAAGGTTCTTTTCCTGTGAATAAAACCTTTCTAAGACCTAACCCATTAGTGTAATTAGTACATTGGGGTATAACCATAACGGGTACTAGGATGTGGTGATAAAAAAATAAATAAAAAATTACCAAATTAGGGTGGAGCAAAATGCAATTTAGTACCACTATTTTATATGTCTTACAACACAAAACTTGTTTTGGACAAACTAAATAAATTATTTCTTCAATAGATACGCTTATTTTAATTTTATACATAAAAAGAGAGATTTTAAATTTCTAAAATATATGTCGTAAGCATTGACAAACTTGACTAGAAACATTTTAAATTTAAAAGACAAGACCTTGCCAATTCAAGTGATTCCCGTGACAAATATTTAAAAACCGTTGAAACTAATATATGCATATCTACTTTAGTTTACCAATTATGAGACGATAGTGGTTCGAGTCTATTATTATTATTACTATTAGCACCACGTATTAGTATCCGTTTGGGTTGTACGCACTTACGCTAACGTGTAATGGTAGGGTGAAGGTGAGATAAATGGAAGACCTACAGTTTAACGTGGGATCCGAACCACGGTGGAGGCCTGATATTACCTACATTCATAAGTTGTGATCAATACACATCTTTTCAGAGGTGAAGAAAGGGTTTGGCAATCAGATAAAACTTTGCCAGGACCATGGATTGAACCCCGGTCTCCTGACACAGAAGTCTGATACATAGCCCCCTAGACCGCCAGGTCACCATTCGAATCAAGATAAACTATTGTAATCGTTGTAATCGGAGAGATTATTGAACCCGCGTGGTCTAGATCACAAATATTGCAATAAGACTAGAGTGTCGATGATGGTGAGGTTTATCCTGGTTGAGTGTATTGAGGGTGGGGCGTAGACGCAGGTACATTTCTTATTATATAAATCTTACTCATCACTAACCGAATTGGTACAAACTTTAAATTTCGAAGTTATAGGGCTACGTGTTGGAACGTTTTATTTATTTTGACCCTAGCCATTAAAATAATGATAATTTACTGATTTTTTTTTAAAATTACAGAGTTTTATAAAACAGATTTACACATTTTGCTTAAAATTGGTATCTAGAAGTGTTATAACAAGCAAATAACAATCTATACTTGCATTTTAGGTAAAAAGTTTGCAAGCAAAATATTTCGAAAATTTCACTATACATTTTGTTTAAAATATGTAGCTAGGAAATGTTGGACACTACAAACAAACCTGTATACTTGTTTTTTTAGGGGGAAATTCATTTAAATATTTATTATCAAAAGGTTTTTCAATATTCCTCTATGCAGATACATAAACATGTATTTTAAATTCAACCTTTCTCGTCATTGTCATTATCATTAAATGCGTATAGCAAGGATGGTTAATGAGGTGTGGAGAAAAAATAAATCCATGATTCCATAACTGAAAAATACTGCTATTATAAAATTGTTTGATGATTTTCGACACTTACATTCTTGAAGGTAAACCTAATTAGGTCATTTCGCTAAATGAATCTGGACCTTTAAAAATATCAAAATCTTTTCATTGCAACAACACATAAAAAAGGAATGAAAGCAAATTCTTCTTTTCTTTTCAGAAAGGGAGCTTGTGCTATTTGTTTATCAGGAAAGAGGATGCAGATGTTGTTTGGTGGTCTTCTTTTAGTATTGGTAGAACTCGTAAACTTGAGAGTTGTTGACGAACTGAAAGCTCCCCTTCATAATGAAACTTCTCACAAAAAATTAAGACTATTTGGTCGAAAATTAGATATATAACTATTGGCTGATTTTATGTATGTTTTTGAATAATATCAGTGAACCTCGATATTTCAAATTACATTACCTGTGTTGTTTGAAGCAATTATTTTTTTATTTTTTGCCGCTCTTACATCTAAAATTACGTATGGATGATTTACGAAATGTAACTAAATTTGTACTAACGTTGACAAATATTTTACTTATACCAGTGGCCACGCTGTCTAAGGCAATAGGTTTGAAATAACAGAGCTATAGTTGACGAAGAGGTCAAGTCTTAAAGCCATGCTGGATGTGCCAAGATATTCTTTTCATGAACAGTTTTTTCCGCCCATAAAGTAGATTTTTGTAACGCCATGTCTTACTACCCAAATAGATTATACGCTTATGTACTAAATACGCTAATGGTTTTTGGGAATAGTATAGTTACATTTAGAGGATGTGTACACGAATTTGCGTGGAAGGAGAGTAGAAAACCATTTTGGAAAAACCGCCCCCACCGAGATTCGAACTTTAATCTCCTCGTAATCGGCAGTCAAGTCTACTGCGAGAGTGGCGTGTCAGACTACGTGGACACTTAATTGGGTAAATTGTTTAATTAAATATTTGGTCAATAGTTTTTCGTATGGCACATTTGTATGGAATCCCAAAATCAAATGACGGTATTAAAAAAAAAGTGTAATTAGGTTAAGTGCTGTAATAGTTTACACAGCAAAGAAAATGATAGGACAGTAAAATATTCAACCTATAACCTGAAAGGGTTGTAAGAGGCTAAAAAATTATTATTATTATTATTAGCACCGCGTCTTACTACCCGTTAGGGTTATACGCAAGGCTAAAAAAGAAATAATACAAAATTAAATATTCAAAAACAATTGAATAATAATGTTATTCACCAAACTTTTAGCCTCTCTTTGTAATACATAATATACTTACGTATAGCGATTCTATTTGAAGGGTACAGGTTGAAAAGCTGGAACTTTCTAATGCATTCTATATTATAACAAAGTGATGTGCTATTATTATTATTATTATTATTATTATTATTATTATTATTATTATTAGCACCACGTCTTACTACCCGTTCGGGTTGTACGCACTTGTGCTAATGTGTAATGGTAGGGTGATTGTGAGATGAAATGGAGGACCTACAGTTTAACGTGGAATCCGAACCACGGTGGAGGCCTGGCATTCCCCACATTCACAAGATGTCTTGTCAGAGGTGAAGGAAGGGTTTGGTAATCAGATAAATCTGTGCCGAGACCGAGGATTGAACCCCGGCCGCCAGCAGAGAAGTCTGACACCTTACCCCTAGACCGCCAGGTCACCAGCAAAGAGAGGTTTTTGTCAAATCTAAACTAATGAAAAAAGTATTTGCTGGTGTCTTTGTAGAGTTTGAGATATAAAGGCTGTTGTCCCTAAAAATTGGTGTGTTGTGACTTTACACATTTTTTTTATCTAGCCTTCATTATTTCATGACTTATTTTAAATTAAAGTCTCATAAACCTTATTCATATAGTTCTTGACGGGGTTTGACAGGGAACAAGTGTTAATACTAGTTAGCACTATTGCCATTTTTAGAAATTTATCATTTTTTAGAAACAAATAATAAAAATACTGATATGGTGGATATGATTAGTTTGATTTTATACAAATAATGCCAACAATTCTTGAATGTTTTTCATGGACATCACAATATTTGATAAATTTTTCTCTTAGTTTTGATATTATTTCATTAAACGGAAATATGTTTATGGCAAATAATCAAGAAATGTTTATGTTTAGCAAATTCAACCAAACATATTTTTCTAAAGTACGGTTCTATGTATATTTTGTAAAAAATGATTCAATATAAAAACTGTGAACATACTAAAATTAACTCTCGTCCCATTCCTCACTCCCATAAAACATCAACTCTCATTTATATTACACATTGTGCTAATTTTATGGATGTCAAAAATTTGTCAATCTACTAAGTTTATGGCTCTCAACGCATTCCCCATCACATATCTCGTGGAACTTCCTTACGATGCAGTAAAGGTCAACACCTCGAAGTTTATGTCTAGTAAATCATTTTAGTTCTCCACCCCCATTACCCCCTCAACACCCCCTTCCCTTTGTTCCCAACTTTCTCTCCGCGAGATTACTAAAACTTGGATCTTTTGAGAGGGGCAAAGGGGCAGGTTAGAAATAAGCACAGCCTCTGAACTTGTCTAAAGTCTATCTTGGTGTACACATAAGTAAGTACTGGGCAAACTAATCTCTGGACTCATTTCACAATGGCCTTCTAAACTTGGACATTATACTGGACAGTTTCGCTAAACGAGTGAAACTTTATTTCTTCCAAACTTACCTCATATACAGAGAAGGGAAAATATTAACTGACTAACCCTTCACCCTTCTACGAGTGATAGTAGTGTCAAGCTTAAATTAGGTACAGATTAAATATCATTTAAATTTGATTGGCTACGTACTTCAATTATTATTATTAGCACCGCGTCTTACTACCCGTTTGGGTTATACGCACTTACGCTAATGTGCAATGGTAGGGTGATTGTGAGATGAAATGGAGGACCTACAGTTTAACGTGGAATCCGAACCACGGTGGAGGCCTGGCATTCCTCACATTCACAAGATGTCTTGTCAGAGGTGAAGGAAGGGTTTGGTAATCAGATAAATTTGTTCCGGAACCGAGGATTGAACCCCGGCCGCCAGCACAGAAGTCTGATACCTTACCCCTAGACCGCCAGGTCATCTACTTACTTCAAATCCACACCGCTGGGCATACAGGCTAAACATCAGGATCGTTTAGTATTTTTTGTCGGTGATGGAAATGGTAATGATTTGTATCCTTTCTGAGTTTGACAGGGATGGTTTTCCATACTTAATATCCTAAATTGCGAGTTAATTTGCTCTAAATCTGTTATTTCTTCACCTTTGCCCATATATATCTAAATGTAGATAGCATAGATGGGTAGTAATATGTGATGTGAAAAAACAACAACATTTAAATAACGCTAATTATGTTAAAACTCCTAACAATAACTCATATATATATATATATATATATTCAATTCTACATTAATCAAGAATATGTATACCAAATTTTAAAACTATTTACATTTTCCCCCGCCAAATCAGCTTTTTGAGGTTGATATGACTGTACTATATAGTTGTTGTTTTTTACCAAAGAAGCCCAAACTTTTATGTGCTTATCAATTGAAGGTTAGATTTCGTTAAGTTGGGTAATAATTTGAGATGTCACAAAATCTGTTTTTCTTTATTCCGATTCTCTATTCCAATTATAAAGTACAGTCTCAATTGTTATATTCTCGGTTCTGATTCCGATTTTAGAACATTTCTCCCGTAATTCTTTTTCAAGCTTTATTTATAGAAAATATAACGTTCCTGGCACCCTACTCCCCCCTCAATGCGAAACTTGGACTCGACCATTACAACACATGGTCTCTTGAAAAAAATCTCACAATAATATAGATATTTATTAAACACGCTAAAAACCTTCAAAACTTAAAATCAAAACAAAAATTCAAATAAACTCAGAATTAGTACAATAAATCGTGGATTTTAAAACGGAAAGCAGAACACATTTCACAGGTTACAAAATCTTAAAGTCGTCCACCATAACTGATGCACGTTAGCCCCCAGAAATTAGTGATAAAGTTTTGGCAACGATAAATAGATACATATAAAATATCGACATATTTAATACATCGGAATACACTCTAAATCTATTAAATTAAAATAAATAAAAGTTTTTTTGCTTTATTTTTATTAACTACCTCAATTTGGCTCTAATTTTATAAAGTTTGTTTTATTCAAAGATCTAAATAAAATATTAAAACTTGAAGAGCCACAAAGAATATAAGTACAAGATAGTGATCATTTAAATTTGATAGGAATATCGTGGCTTTTGATATACACG
>CABFOW010003338.1:8977-50969 GCA_902141385.1 Timema californicum
TTTTTTTTTTTTTTACCACCACACCGCATTACTTGTTCAGGATAAATTCATATGCTGTACAAATTACACTAATATGCTAGGTGCTAGGAAGGTGGCATTTAGAGGGAGTGTATCTGCACTTGGCATGGAGGTAACGTGGAAAACCATTGAGTAAAAAATACCTTAAGTGCACCTGACCGCAATTTGAATCTCGATCTCCCAGTCATCTGCAGTCTAGTCTACCGCGAAAATTACACTTAACTCAATTTGACCATTGAAGCAAGTCACATGCTGTTAATCATCTAGATTTTCAGTATTGAAATGGGCTATATTTTCAGATATAATATTTTCTATAGTTTGAAAAGCCAAGTTCTACTTAACACGATGTCATGGGACAAAAGTTCAAATTTGCTGTTTGCTATGAAGTTAAACTTTTCTCCAGCAACAGCATACTAATTCCTCCCAAGTTATTTGCCACTGCTACCCTTGTCCTCCACCCATTTTACGCTCAATGGAAACTATTTAACACATGACGGTTTTTAAATTTACTCCAAACAAGTACGCCACAACTTATCATTGCTCTCGTTCAGCAAAAAATCCTTAACATTCGATAAAGAAAGAGGCCAAAGCCAAAATAGTTGTGTTAATGCACTTATTCATAAAATAGGCAAAAATCATTAGGATAGGCAATTACAGGCACTATACAATTAAGATATTGTACTCATAAGAACTTGAAATGCATAAATAGGCTAAATCTGTTCCATATTCATCACACATAATGCGAACGAAAATCGGATGGTAAGCATGCAATTCAAACTTGTTACACTATTCAATCAACTGAAAAACAACGTTGTAACCAGTCACAGCCAATGATATTTAAAAAAAGGGTTACATACTCTTAACAATGTTGTAACCAAATAATATTGTGCTGGGAAACGTTATAGCAATAATGTCAAAATTCAACTATTCAATACCCTCAATCCATACTAGTATCGAAAGCATCAAAAATCAAACTCAATATCCTGATTTTTGATTCCTCACTTCTCAGCTCTTAAATCCCATGAATATTACGATTTAGACACCCACACAATTTCACCAATACAAATATTGACTGCTAAAATACATTTTTAATTATGTTCAATTATTATCATTCTGTGCTGTTAAGTAATTTACAAATTTATAGTCATATGAAAAAAATCTATATAAATCGAATTGCCATGCTGGGATGATAATTTGGTTTATCAGCCCAGGACAAAACAATACTAAATAATTTTGCTATAAAATAGTTTTCAAACAATCTTTGGTGTCTAAAGTTATATAAATACGCAGAAAATAATCGGTTTTTATCATAAAGAAATTGATAAAAAAATATTTGAACTTTGATTCAACTTTGGGAATATTTCATATACTTTTTTTTAGCATGGTGCCATACTACCCATTTTGGTTGTACATATGTAATAATACATTAATGTTTTAGAACTGAGAATGGTTGAAATTAGAGGAAGTATACCCACATTTACATGGTGGGATAGTGGAAAACTATTTAGGAAAAATCACCTTCATTACATCCGGCAAGTATTTGAAACCCCAATCTCCCTGGCATTGACAATCCAGTATATTGGGAGAGTGACCTCTAAGGCCAATTGACCACTGAAGCGAGTGTCAAATATTCAATTTGGTTTTGAACTGGAAAGGTGGTTATCACACATGGCTCCTCTTCTAACATTTATTTACGCATGTTCTCACAGATGAGCTTAAAAACTCTAGTGAAATATAGTGGACAAATTTTAGAATACTTAAATTGCTTAGGTCTCCCAAGAAGATATTGCATGATTTGATTCTTTGGAACATTATTAAATTATGAAATTAAAATTAATTTTTTATAGCCATTTGTTGAAGGGAACTTGTGTGATCCCCTCTTATGCCAATTTCTTCATGGACCTAATGGAAGAACATTTTTTTTATGATTTGACCTTGAAATGACTGATTGTAGCTCTACCATTGTTTTCTCACAGGTGGAGCTTCGACTTGAAAAAGACAAAATGCAGGAGATGGCAGATATTGCTCAAGACCAGATACGAACCCTGGAATCTTGGAAAGTGTCTCAAGAACTACAGTTTCAATTCATGAAAGAACAAATCCTAAATCTTCAAGCTCATAGTGATGACAAGGCTACTATTGGTTAGTCCATCTTACATAATTTTCTTAGTAAATAATTATACCAAGATGTGCTGGAACAGGTGGGAACAGCAAGAAATATCTTAAAAATTTAAATAGGTGTTGAAGGTGCCTTATTAGGGACATTCTCTGATTCTTTAGTTTAGACTCTAGATAGGGATTTGCTAGATTGGGTTTTTTCATTTGAGTCGATGTTGAGTCGAGTATTTCAAAAATCTTCCGTTCTTGAGTTGAGCTAATTCATAATTTTAAAATCATCATCATCAACTGTTTATAGCTTGTGGGCTGGTCACTTTAGTAAAATGCCTCATCTTCCTCTATTATTACACCACTGCTACTCATCTAATTTCTTCCATTCTTCTCCTCTCACTTGAACACATTCTGTTATCTGCTCCTCCCTTCTCTTTCTTCAACTCCCTTGAAGTCTTTTTCCTACATACTTCATTTCCAACATTTTCTTTGACATTCTATCTTTCTCCATTCTCAATACATGCTCAGACCGTCTCACTCTTGCTTCCTCTACTATCTCATGAACTCCTCGTACCCCCACTCTTTCCCAGATAACTTCATTCCTAATCTTGTTTCTCCTCGTGACAGCTAACCTTCTCCTCACAATCTTCATTCCTCTGGCCTCCTCTTTCCTAGTTTTTATTACATTCAATATTGGAAAATCTGAATTAATTGAAGTACATGATATATATAATAACTTTATTTATTGTGGTAATAACTTGATTTATTCTGGTATTAACTTGATCTATAAGATTAGAATAAAATATTACAAGCTATTGTGCATTAAAACATTTTCCAAGTTATTTTAGTGAATAAAGTTATATACATAAGCATAAAACACTAATACAAATATTCTAACTTGATTAGGTTTCAAGAATATTTCATATATTCAATCCTAGTTCACTTCAAATTGAAAAATTGGACTTTGTACACACCTATTAACGGTAGAGTGAAATCTTAACTATCCATGATTGATTAAATTTGAATTTTTGTTGTTAAAGCTATTAGTATTATAATTGAAATTTATTTAGACCTATATTTTTTTTTTAATTGTTCTCTATTGAGCGTCAGAAGGCTCTATGCTTGTTGTGAAATATAAATTAAATGTAATAGTTTTTTTACTTTAACCTTACTTCATGTCATGTTTACAAATTCGGAAAATGCAAAAATATGGTTTTCATCTACTTTTCTGTAAACAAATTATCAGTTTACACTAGAAATTAAGATGGGAACATAATTAATTTTTCTAGCTAAGCTAAGTCATGATATGATGCTGGCTCGCCTGGACGAGGCTGCAGCCAAGAAAAGATCTCACCAACTCAGCAGCGAGGTGACAAGATTGCGAGCCTTGAATCTGCGCCTAGATAGTCGACTAGAAGAGAAAGATCGAGAAAGGAGCCAACTTTGGAACCAGTTCTCTACGCGCTGCAGGTCAATATAATCTATTGTTAAGTTCTTATGTTAATGTTAAAAAAAATGACAAGATTTTGTAATTGTTCGTTTATGATTTTTTTGGTTAATTTTTCAATTTTTCAAGCATAGCAAAATTTATTTGCAAAATTTTGCTAAAACCACATTTATGATTTCTAAACATTCTCATGTTGTATTTTCTTAGAACCACTTCTTAACTACTTGTTCACGTTATACACATATTTACTAATTACACTCTTGAGTTAGGAATGAGTAAGGTTGAATTTAGAGGAAGTGTGCTCGCATTTATGTGGAGGGAGAGTGTAAAACCATTTTAGAAAAACCACCCTCTCTACAACCAACCGGGATTTGAACTCCAATCAACATGTCATTGGCAGTGTAGTCTAACTTGAGAGTGACGCCTTAGACCATGCAGCCATCAAAGCATGCTATATTGTGCTGTAATTATGCCAAATTCAATTTATTGATATTTAAATACCCTTCTGATTTGCTAAAACTGATAAATTGCTTAAACAATTAATGACCATCAAATAAAGCAAGTTCTATAGTTTCCTCTTTTTTATATTGCTTTGTATTAAAATTTTTGAACTATAATGTTCATTTAAAGACAGGGGTTCAAATACTGTATAAAGCTTTTATTTTTTATTGCTTTAAAAATTTGGTTTTCATATCCAATTATGTAACCATACTATTACTATAAAATACATTCCTATACTATAACTGTGGCCATTTGAGGAAAGTGCCATAAGTCAAAATAAATGGTACAGTGCACCACATAAACTTCTTTGCTCCTTTACACAGAAATAAAGATATTTGCTTTCAAACTGAAAACTGGGAGGTCCTTTTCGTTCCCCCAGTAAGGTATTATCTGGAATGGTCCCACTATTCTATCGATATTGATAAAAATAAAGAGTTTTTTTTTATGTCTGTCAAGATCATTGTGTGATCTCTACCCCACGCAAATAGCTGGAATTTAAAAAAAAAAATTAGTGTTCCCTGTGCACAAACATGTGCACGTATAAGCTAGAATTTTAGACTTTTGATTATATTTTTTTAAATCTATAAAAATGGGGTTGGAAGAACTTAAATGAAGTTTTTTTTTTGTCTTTTTGAAGTAAAGAAAAGTGTGGCCAGGAGTACACACTTCACACACAATTCACAGAGAGGTTAACTTCGGCTAGTAGCTTATAAGTTATTGTTTATTAATATTTACTAAAAAATAAGAATCCTAAAACAATTTTAAAAAAAATGAAGAATTGAAACAAAATAGTAGCTAGCCTCTGTGTATAGCAACAGAGTTACAAACAGATGGAGTTGATATACATTTAAATTTCTGCCCAAGAGAGATCATTAAGTGAAACTAAATATACACTGTTATAGAAACATATTGTATTTCACCAAAGAGCATGCATGAATTAATAAACACTGTTACAACATATTATTTGTTCAGTGCATTTTCAACTCCTCATTTCCCAAAGCTCTATTAAAATATATATCTTGGTAAATATTGATTTTATAAAATATTCTTTCAAATAAAAGTTTTTTTATTTCAAAGATTCCTACAACTTTGCGTTAAGTAAGTTATTGTATATGTCAAAGAGTTGTGGAGCTATGATAAAAATTGGAAAATTAACGTATCTTCAAAGTCATTTTCAGGGAAAATTTAGATGGGCTACTTTGTTTTTAATGTTAAATAGTGTCTAAATTGTGAGTACAAAATTTGATCATAATAGCTAGATCCAATATTTAGAAAATAAATTAATTCTCTTTAGGTTTTGAAGTAAACTAGCCTTAATTTTAGGGTTGGATAGACACTCCAAAATAATTGCCTCAGGAACATTAGCGAAAACCCTAGCTACCAAGTTTTATCCCATTCACCAAAATTATCTCAGCTTTAGTTTGAGTTTCAGACAGACAGATGGCATTTCAAAAACCACTTGTTCAGGTTAAGGGGATCATGAAACTTGGGCATCCATAAAAATCTTTAATTCGATTTTTTTTGAAAATAACAAAATTTATTTTCTCCGGGGGCCTGCGAGGAACTAAAAAATGTAAAAATTAGTTATATATTAATTGTATTTTTATTGAGGTCTCTTATGTTTGAGAAAAGTGATATAATCAAACTCCAATAGGTGGGATGTTAGCATTAAAAATTCAAAGGATACAACTCTTAATGGTGTGGTGGTGGATTAAAGAGATACCCGTTTCGGTGTCCACATAATCTTAAGGCGTTACTCTCACAATAGATTAGACTGCCGATGATGGGAAGACTGGGGTTTGATCCTCTTCTGGTATTTTGAGGATGATTTTTCCTTTTCCAATTAACGTAAATAGTATATATTCATTTAACTTGAATAGTTTGTAAGCTATGGTGCTAAAAAAAATCACTGTGATGAATGATACCAATTTAATTGTGTCCCATTTCTTCTAATTTGTTTTTACTTATGCCACTTTTCTCCTTTTTTCATTCTTAAAGATAATCATTTTGTATGTATATATGTATATATGAATTTTTAACAGACAAAATTAATTTTTACATCTTGTATTAAGAACTTGTGAGTCTTAAATGCTTGACTAACCTTTATTTTTACCTTGATATTATTTTAAAGGACCCTACATCAAGTAATTCAAGGCTTGCGCCGCCACTACAGCGGATCCGTGTCTCTATCCACACAGGAGCGCCGGTCCATTTCCTTGCACCGTCTAGTTGAGGAGAGGAAGGAGTGGTCAGAAAAGTTGCGGGCGGCAGAAAAGTTGGCGCACGATGCCACGTTGAAGACCCAGGAGTTGGAGATTCAAACTCAGGCGGTGCAGGAGCTGAGGGTGTCACTAAGCTTGACTCAAAAACACAAACAGTTGGCAGAGTGGCACAACAAGAATACTGAGCTGCGTATCAAGGTGAGCCACCCTATAGGAAGGTTTTTATAGTTTCAAAACATTAGGTAAATACTCTCTAACCTTATCTGTGTTTGTGATAGAAGCATTATTATTATTATTATTATTATTATTATTATTATTATTATTATTATTATTGTTATTATTATTATTATTATTATTATTATTATTATTATTATTATTATTATTATTATTATTATTATCCTATTTAAAGCTATGTAAAGGTTTGAAATTTTTAATCTGGATCTTAATACATGAAATATTTTAATCACATTAAAAATTTCAAATCTAAACATCAAACTTTGTAATGATATAATTTTTTAACTTGTGAATCTTCTAATATTTACAATCTAATAATTTTTTTAAACTTGATCAAATTATTTTTATATTATTAAACCTATTTGAAATAAATATATAAAAATAACCTTAATATTTGATTTGGATTCGATAACATTTTTGAAACAGTTTCATTTTGAAATATTTGAGTTAGTGAACAAATCTTCAAAGTGGCACAGACCTAGTGTTATCTAACAATCACTTTTAATTAGTTGAGAGTATTAGGTTCTTTTATCTTAATCACTATCCTGGTCCACAGTGCTCAATATTATCTCAGCACGAGATACAGAGGATGCTGTGTGTATCATTGTCTTTGTCTCATCATAGAGATCATCATCGGCATCATTTTGTTTACTAAAATGCCTCTAACCTTACACCAGTTTTCCTCCTTTAATT
The DNA here is from genome assembly GCA_902141385.1 of Timema californicum. Taxonomy (NCBI): domain Eukaryota; kingdom Metazoa; phylum Arthropoda; class Insecta; order Phasmatodea; family Timematidae; genus Timema; species Timema californicum. The sequence goes on from CABFOW010003338.1 coordinate 16,202, forward strand.
TCCATCATTCTTATCCTCTTATTTGCACACTTTCTGTTATCTGTCCCTTCCATCGCTTTCTAGGCCACTTTTGCGGTATTTTTCATACACACTTCATCTCTTATTTAAGGGATGCGCGCTAAAAAGTCTTACTAGCAGGGTAGAAAAAAATGTACTAAACTGGATGTATAATATTGTAAGAAAAACTACATGAGGGAAATACTGAGGCAAGTACACCCTGTTATAAATGTTAAGCTCCACAGAATAACAAAAACATTTTCATATAAATAAATCACGACATTTATTTTTTTGAACACATTAAACACTGCTTTTTGTTCTGGGGACTTTTTCTTTGGTCACCACGTTTCACTCCTCATTCAGGATATATGCCAATGCACTAATTACACCAATGTGTTAGGGATGAGGGAGGTTGAATTTAGAGGAAGTGTAACCAAATTTGCAGGGAGATAAAGGGAAGAACCACCCTTAGCACATTCGACTGGGATTTGAACGCTAATCTTCCTGTCTAGTTTTTGCAAGAGAAATGCCTTAGGCCAGGAGAATTTAGTACATAGCATATTATGGTATGATTTATGAGTTTGACCATCAGGATTCTGTAGTGGTTCAAAAAATGTTCCACAAGGATTCTGAAACTGACATGTGTTTTCTTACAGTCTTTACAAACAAGAATTCTCTATAAATGACTGGAGTTTACCAAGCCTGCTAGAGAAGTAAAAAAAAGAGAAGGACTGTTCAGAGAGATTTGTAGATTTTATATATTACACTGATTTGAAAACTCAGAGATGAAGTTAAGACGCATGATTCCTGTTGGAAAGTTAATTGTCGCGTTTAACTGCTACTTGTGTTTCCAGGGGGCGAAGTGCCAGCGCAGTGCAGAGTTCCTAGAGTTGCAACTGGTCCAGGCCGAAGAGAGACTTCGGAAACAAGAAGAACACATCTGCTCACTGGAAGATAAGCAGGCTAGGCTGGAGAAGGACTGGGAGGAAGCGCAACTACTTTGGCAGCAGACACACGTGAGTGTGGCACAAGCTGGCTCTTAATTGGCTCATCATCCTAGGGGTGTACAGATATTAAAGAGGAATCCAATTTTTGCTAAGCCTCCTTTTGTGGCCATATGGTCTAAAGCATCACGCTCATATTAGACTAGACCGCAGTTGACAGGAAGATTGGGGTTTGAATCCCTGTCAGATTTACTGATATTCAGCCTTCCTCAACCTTAACTAATTAGCATAATTAGTACATATGCCTACAACCTGAACAAGTATTAAGACACAGTGCTAAAAATAACTTTTGCTAAAAGTGGGCCTGTGGCTCTTTTGTAAAAACCATAATTATATCAATTCTATGCTTTAGACCAGCGGTTCCCAACCTTTTTTTAGTTTGCGTAACCCTTGGCGGCCGATTTCCTTAAATTGTGCCCTTAATTTTAGCAAAACGTTTATTTGCTACAGTTGTAGTTATTTATAATTTATTTGTTGCAACTGAAAAATAAATAGGCTAATATAGCCTAGCCAACAAAGACCTGATTTAAACAAAAAAAAAGTGAAAGTTTTGAAATTTGGCACAGATGTTTATTAAGGTGTATTTTCGAACATATTAAAAGTCCTCAAGGATCAGAAGTGAGCTAACGCTGCCATCTTGGAAAATAGTTACAGTTTTATAGTTTTTTGCAAATATCTCGTGAAACACTGATTTTATGGAAAATATAGCTATCTGAATTAAAGAGTATTAAATACTAAATAAAAAAGGTTCTAATAATTTATTTCATAACTATATTTTGCTACGAGTAAATTGATACTGAATATCGTGACAATTGCCTCTATCTTGGAAAATAGCTATATTTTTAGGTTTTTTTTTGCAAATATCTTGTGAACTATTGATTTTATGAAAAAAATAGTTTATACCAACATTAAAGAGTATTTAATCATCTACAAAAAAAGGTTCTGTCAGTGGTTTTCTCAACTATATTTTACTACAAATAAATCGGCACTATATATTGCGGCACTCACTTGATAGATCAAAAAATTCTATCTTTGTAAGCCTATGAGTTCTTAAATTCGCCAATAATGGTACAAAATGTCCATACTCATCATTCTCCTCATTGTGGTCGTCCTATAAAAAAAATTATAAGTTATTTTTATGACAGATATTCCTTAAATATAGTTATGGAAAACACTAATGGAACCTTTTTCGTTGATAATTAAATACTCTATAATTTTGATAGAAACTTGTTTTTCCATAAAATCATTAGTTCACGAGATATTTGCCTTAAAACTGTAGCTTTTCCCCAATATAACGGCGATTGTTACGTTATACAGTACCAATTTACTTGTAGCAAAATATAGTTATGAAATAATCAATTGATAAAACCTTTTTTATTTAGAATTTAGTACTCTTTAATTTCGATAGCAACTATTTTTTTTCCACAAAATTAATAGTTGACAAATTATTTGCAAAAAATAATATGAAACTGTAAATATTTTCCAAGATGTCGTTGTTAGCTCACTTCTGATGCTCCAGGACTTTTAATTTGTTTGAAAATACGCCTTAATAAACATCTCTGCCAAATTTTTGAAACTTTTGTATTTTTTGTTATTATTTTTACTTCTTTGACTGGACTAATAAGGTGAAACATACTTAAACATTCAAAAAGCAAAAGTTACAATAAAAACTAACACATTTAGTTTATTTATCATTTTATTAATAATTATAAAACTATTTTATGTTTAAAATTGAAATAATTTTCCCAAGGTCAAATATAAAAGGACACATCATCCCTCACCATATCGTTGAGTTAATTTAATAACTTTTGACTGATCTTTTGGCTTTCACTGCTGTCATATGAAGCTTATTCCACCATCATTCAAATATTTTTGCGTATCCCCAAATGTCTTGGCACGTACCCCAACCACTGCTTTAAAGCAGTTCGGTGTTTTAACATTTTTCAGATAGATTTGTGCAAACAGCTATCACAGTATGAAGACCAGCAACAGCATAAATCCCCAAGAGTTATCCTGAAATCCCCACCAACTCAACCAAAATCCCCAAGAGCTATCCTGAAATCCCCACCAACCCAACCAAAATCCCCTCCAGCACCACAACAAAGAATAGAGAAGGATGTGGAACCTAGTAAGGAAGAGAGTCCTCGCCAGGGGAAGATTCCAGATGCCCAGACGTCTGTCAGCACTGAAACTTCTAATGAACCCGGAGTCTCTTTCACAGAGCAACTCATTCAGGTACAGCTAGTGAGCTGCCGTCAGTGTTTGCTTGTAAAGTTCTTGCTATCTCTCTTGATGAAATGTAAAAACACACAGTGCATTCTCTAACATTCTCAAATTTACATAATATTGTAATACTCCCAGCTTAGTTTGTTGTTTATTCTCTCACTGGCCCATATAGTAACATTAGGTATAATACAACCAGGAAACCACCAGGATAAAGACTTTCAGTAAGCTGAATTGCAAATCTCAACAGTCGTGCTGACAACCACTTCACACGGGTAACAAACTCAGTGACATTAAAATGAATAACAGGTTACTGACATGAGAGCTTATTATGTTTTATAGGTCCCTATTTCTCAGAGCAACACTTAAATTTGTTACTATTCTACTCTATCCTTTAGATTGAAAAATTCCACTTGCACACTAGAATTGAAACCAGGGCCTTTGGCTTAGTATGCCGATGCTCTTAGCACTGAGCTCTCCACCACTAAGCTATGTGCAGTACGTTCCTTTTATTTGTTCTTATCCGCCTTTCTGTACCTTCTTCCAAATATAACACAATTACCTCATAAAGAGAAAAGAGGTTTTTCCTGTAAAGATATATTTATAAAATAAGTAATTAAACAATATTTGAACGGTCCATTATTTATGAACTAGAGTTTTTTTAGTTTTTTCTTTTGTTCTATCAACCCTTAAATCTATTCTCCCATTGTTTCACACTTTCACTTGGCTGTTGCTCACAAATGTTTTGAACCCTGGTCAAGAGTATTAGAAGTGTATTTTCCTAAATGGTTTTTCTCTCTTGCTCTACACACATGCAGATACTTTATTTTCTAAATTAAACTTTCATCATTCCTTTTCTATTAGAGAAGCCAGTATGGGATGTCATGGAAAACACTACTAGTTGTACATAATCTGTCAGAATAAATCCAACTTATTTTGAATGTATCAACAATTGAGGATACTAATTCATCTAATTTCAGCAGAGACCATTCAATATTAGTGTGTCCATGCTTGTTTAGGCCATGTCCTTGATAAGAAGTCAATCACAGAGCTTGCTCAAGTATGAAGGGGAACTGGCCCAGCTCCGTACTAAACTGTCCTCGTCATCACATGAGGTGCAGGAGAGCGTGGATCAAATTACAGTGAAGGACAAGCTGATAACCGAGCTGAGAAGCCACCTCGCCATGGTGCAAGAGTCGGCCGCTGCGATGCACGAGTCCACGGATAAGCTCGCACTCAAGGTTCTTTTCCGTGTGTTGGTCTTAACCATGGCTGTGGAGGTGGTACACCAAATTTTCGACTCAGACTCCTCTATTTTTATTAATGTCCTACTCCAACTTTGACTCTTTTACAAATGGCAAATGTATATTATTAGAGTTGGGTCGAATCCACTACGTTACAAATCTTGAATCATAATCTTGGGAAAAAAATATGAACATAAAAAGAAATATAAATATAGTAGAATAATATAACATATAGTTACTAACTATTATTATTTCTTATAATCCATTTATTATAACATTCATACATTACATACACTTTAGTGTTAAAATATGGGTTTGGGGCCTGGTTTTTAAGTTCATACTATAAATATAATTGGTTATAAATCACCCGATAAACAGTATTAGGGCTCTAAAACAAATTTCACTTGAAAAATTGGAGATACATCTTTTTTAGGATTCGAGTCTCGAATCCTCGAATCTTGAATATTCCTGAGGATCTGAGGGATTATCTCTAATATTAATTTGTAATAACAAGTTTACTCTAATAGAATGGTAGCACAAGACATTGAAGTCTAGAGTCGGTAGAATTGTACACACTCCAACTCCTCCCATAATTGCTTCCGACTCCACAGCTATGGTTGGAACATTTGATAACACACTAAACAAGCAAACATTACCTTTTATTTATCTTTAGGGCCGGTATTATTACTACCAGATAAATATTGCTATCGAGAGGTTAAAGTTAGCTACCAGATAAATGTTATCAGCCACTTTAATATTTTACATGTGCTATGAACTGAATTTATCTGCTGGATAGCTATCTGTTGGATAAATATAATTTTATGCATAAACTGGAAGTTTGGTACTGTTTTTACTGATGCGCACATACACACAACCTGGCTAGTAGCTACAACACACTTAAAATTTGTTAAATAATGGTGGCTAAATGAGTCCGAGCAAACAGATGGCGTCACGTGGGCACAGAAGCTAGGTTATCTTACAAGTATTAATTTCGGTGTCTGCCAAAATGTGATCATTAGTTCGATACATCGTTCACAAAATTTCATTTATTGAACTCACATTTAAATAATTTGTTATTATATAACTATAACTCTACAAATATCTTATCAGTTTTTATAAAAGTATGAATTTAATGTCTAACTTTGTAATTGTTTAACCCGAATGTATAGTAAGATTCGTTGCTACAGTAGCCCCATGGCTTCTTTGGTGCTGACTGACAGCTTTGAAAAGCTACCAGACCAAATTATGTATCCCTACGCTGAACCATATGATCTGCAAAAACATGCGTTTATCAGCTGTCACTTCTGACGGTCAAAATTTAGGTATATAGCTGAATGTTGACTGTCAGAAGTCAGCTGTAAGCTGTCAGTCAGCACCAAAGAAGCCATGGGGCTACTTTAAGTATGATTATTCTAACTTTATATATAGTTAGAGTCTAAGACTATGCCTACTAAACACATGAACCAAGATTTTAACCCCAAAACAGACTCTGTTATGTTAAACATGAAAAACAACGCGTCACTATGGCAATGCCCATTTTAACTTTCAGATAAAAGTTATCAGGTACTTAAACCTCCTGATAAAAATGTGATGGATAAATACATTTTATCTGGCGGATAAATGCTATCTGGCAGTCATAAGACACAATTTTAACTTATCGACCAGATAAAAATATTTATCGGCCAGATTAATAGTTATCAAGAAGTCATAAGACTGGTAGTTAGTAGAATAGAGGACTAGGATATATCATAGTTTTAATCAGAAGTTGGTGTCTGCGAAGCTTCAATATCAATATCATTTAAATTTTAAAATTATTCAATTCAATAACTCGATTCAAACAAAATTAGAAAAAAATCTATAAAATTTTAGGCCATTGCAAATCTCATAATGTGCTTAAAATATGCTAATACATTTTTAATAAATAAATTATTGCTTAATGGCTTGGAAATGTATAATAAGATAGTGTAGAAACACCGTCTGTTTGTTTCTATCTGGGCCTTACCTCCTAACTTTCCTTTTAGTTCGGCTTCCTTCACTATCACTTAAAGTTCGTTCACGGTAGGAGTTTACCTCTGAAAGGGCTTTTTCCCTACCAGAAATCTATTATATAGTAGGATATTGAATAAAATGATAGAGTATTAGGAAAAAAGTAGAACACAAATAAAAGACACTAACACAAATTTACACACACTTCAATATTTCGATGCTATTAAAGCACCTTCCTCAGGAAGTAGTAGTAATTAGACTGAATCATTGAAGACAACATCCTCTTCAGTCTAATTACTACTACTTCCTGAGGAAGGTGCTTTAATAGCATCGAAATATTGAAGTGTGTGTAAATTTGTGTTAGTGTCTTTTATTTGTGTTCTACTTTTTTCCTAATACTCTATCATTTTATTCATTACTAAATGTTTTTGCTCAATGCACTTTTTTCATACATAATATAGTAGGATATTGGTAGGAAAAAAGACCTTTCAGAGGTAAACTCCTACCATGAATGAAGTATACTCTACATTATTATACAGTGTTTCTACACTGTCTTATTATATAAAAGGTACTTTGTTTATGTTGTACCAACAACTTTTTTGGTATAGTTTATTTGTCCATATCTTGTAAATAACAAAATATAGTGCCACCATTAAGCTTCTATTGCATGTTATTGAAGTATAATAAACTCAAACTGTTTTGAGTTATATTTTAGTGAACAATTTGTTTTCAAACTGTTCATCTTGGTTGGCTGTATTTTGCTCGAGTTGTCCTCTTATGTTACATGAATCTTGGATCACAGACCCCTGCCTTGATATAGTCCTTTGGTTAATGTGTTTATCGTGTGTTATACAGACAACGGTAGAGAGTTTGCAGAACATAGTATCTCAGAAGGAAGAGACAATTGCTCGCTACCAACAACTATTAAAAGATGCACGTACCGAACACAGTGAGGCTGCCAGGAGGTTCCAAGAAGAGATACAGAGTCAGCAGATGACTATCATCAATCATGAACAAGCCTACAGCAGGTAAATGTGGTCCATGTTACATAAAACTCAGTAACAGAAAGATGAACTTTTTTTTTCTTTAAAAAAACTATCTAAAACATAGGTGTGTCAAATCTGTTTTTCCCCAAATCAAAGTACTTATTTTATTATAGGCGTGTTTTCACGGTTGACCTGGTATTGATGTTAACAAAATGTTTATGACCGAGACGATACCAGAATTCGGTTTGGTGATGCTTTCCTTATCAAACTAAACAGTATGGTTACGACTAATGAGCCTAGAATTTGTGCACCAATTTGAAAACAGCATCACTCCTTATGTTAGATCTAAATGAATTGTGAATTAAAATGGACAGCAATTACTAACTAGAATTGCATGCCAATAAGGATGTAATTAAAAAATCTTTAGTTATGGATAAAAGAAAAAGAGTACTATTAAGCTAGGCCTATTTAATATTACATACTTCATGTTTTCTTGAGGTTATTTTTGGGAAAATATGTTTAGCTTGATATGTTGTTTAAATATTAGGACAAGTCAAAATAAGACCCAATCTAACTAAGAATAAAATTAGATAGCTCAGTTTCCGTCGATTTGCATTACACATAGTAGGATTACATAAATTCACCTACCAGCTATTAAATCTACTCCACCATTTTTACCACAATTTTTGTTTAAGAAAAACATCTCAAAATCGTTTTTGTGCTCAAAATCGTTTTTGTGCTCAATCTTGTTCAGAACCACTTGATCGTAAACCGTTGGTACCTAGATGTAACCAAGTCAATCGTCAAAACTCGCCTAATATAAGTAGAGATGTGGTATTTAAAGAAAAGTATCAATTCTGTACTCATTAATAGTATCAGAAGAAAAGTATAGCATCGAAAGAAAAGTATGGGTATCGATATTTTAATGTGAAAAAATATTTTTTTAAATATGATGATGATGATGATGATGTTGAAGATGATGATGACGACAAAACAACAACAATTAAATAATTATTATTTTTTTCAACTTTTACATAATAATTGTGTTTCATATTTATCCAAACACTTAAAATTATAGTGGCTTTTAATATTTTAAGACAATTTTAAAAGATGCTTTTTCTTTATCCAACTTCTTAAAAAAACTTCCACAATTCACTTTTATAAGGTGCCATTTTTTTTAAACTAAATTCATTGTGTATATACTCTAACAAGATAGATTATTAACTATTGACAACCACTAGAAGAATGGATGCCCTGTCCTGCTTCATATGCTTAAACAACACAAATGTACATTTCTGCTTTGTTTGCTTGGGGCACCTTAAGTTGAGTGAGTTCATTGAGCTTTACAAAAGCTTGTTTTGGTTAGTTTGTGATGACCATGCTTATTTATAAAGGAAGGTGTAGTAGACTGGTTGCCACTTGCCCAGGCATCAGGCTGTATTGATAAATAAAGATGAAAGAACAGCTGGTCCCCCTTGCGGTCTCTTTCCTACATAATCCATTAATCTTCTTGGAATCCTCTCACCTCCCATCCTTACTACACAGTTACATTGTTTTTAAATTTTTAGCGATCTCGATCATGTTAAGAAAGACACAAATAGCACATGAAAAATAAAGAAAATTATAATGGCCTACATGCTTTAAAATTTTGAAAAGTAACTCATTTAACCATATAATAATACTAAGTATTTTAGGGTTCATTAAAAATGTTATATTAAAGGGTGTGTGAAGTTTTGAAACTTTGGACTCGGCTTCGAAACAAATATCAGCTCGACTTTGAATTGAACAAATCTTGGCTTCAACAACTACGTATCTTTCCCAATCTAATAATGACAGCTAAAACAATCGATAAATTTCCATTTATTGCCACTATGAGCTGTTCTCTACATTGCGAATTAATATTCAAATGGAAAAAATCTGAAGTATTGAACTGTAAGCTGTGATAGTAACTTTATTTATCAGATTATAATTAAATTCAACTAACATATTCTCAATAAAACATTTTTAAATCAATTGTATTACATAAAGTTATATAAATAACCACATAATATATTTTCAAGCATAAAACAACCAACAAAAAAGATTCGAACTTCTACTCGGTTTCAAGAATATTTTATATATTTGATTTGACTTCATTTAAAAATAAAAAATTTGACTTCGCACACCCCTAATATTATATTATTGATGAATTTGGCACATGTAGTGATCAACCCATTCCAGTCTTGCAACATTTCGGTGATGATATTGTAGGCTGAAAGGACGTATCCGCCAACCTCAGGCGTTTCACCCTGCGGTGGAACAGTATATCAAGAAGAACCAGGAGCTCGAGGATGAGGTGTCTGAGCTACAGACGACAGTGAGTAACCTTGGCAACCAGCTGGCCTCATGTAAACAAGAGTCAGAACGGTGGAGGAACATGGCAGAGGACAGGCTTCGCAACATGGGGGAACTGCGACAGAGGTGGGCATGAGAGAGAACTCCAAGCTTTGGAGCTGATTGAGGATGGTTGAAGAGAGGATTATTTGTTTATTTAATTGCGCATTGATTGTGTGTGTGTGAATGGATAGGAAAGATTATAAATGTGCATAATCTTTGTTACAAAGTGATTTAGACAATAAAAAAAACCTGATATATACACTCCTTTAACACTGTAAAGCCTGGTACGTATTAGGAAACATTGTTTGCCAACATGTAGCCCTTGTTTTAGAAACAGTTAGCCAACTGTTCCCCAACTGTTGGGCTAACATTTTTTCATGTTGCCTTTGTATCTCCCAGCAGGGAAAACATGTTTCCCCGCGATCCATTTCAAATGGGTTACAAGAAACAATGTTGGCCAACATTTCCGGCAACAAGCAACATGGGCTAGTAAGTGAGATTGCTGATATAAATCACGTGTCTCCTTTCTTTATTCTGGGACCAACCATTTGTAAATAACTTAAAAATCTGTAGGAGACGTGCGAGTGAATTTCCTAAAACCACTGCCGTCTTCGAGCTTCAGTTCTGTCAGAAGCTTATTTACATAGTATGAACCATTTAGAAACACTTTGTAGACCCACCTTCGTTTTCTTCTTTTCTGTTTTCTTGAACAGCTCATAACTACATATAAAGCATGGGCCATATCATCAGCATACTCAACAGACTCTTTCACTCAACTGAACTCTTTAGGGGAAACAAATGTTTCATCATTGTGGACTGGACGCGAAACAAAGTTTATTTGATGTTTGCCAACAATTTGTTTCCTATGTTGGCCAACAGTTGGGAAACAGCTGGGTAGCAGTTGGTCAAAAGTTAGCCAGCAGTGTTTTCAAGTGTATACTGAGCTTTTGATAGCATTCTTACCTGGTCCAATGATATATACATTATGCCCTATCATATAAGCTGAATATCATATATCATATAAGTGAATTATTATTATCATTATTAGGTTTCATAGGCCTATCGACACAGTGAGGTCATTATGACCTACCATAGTGTAACTTATCAAGGTAATCTTGATACATTTCATGATAAACAAAATATACACGAACATTTGAACAAGATTATGATAGATTAACTATAAATTGAATGCTAAAATGAGTTGTTGAACTCGGTGGTCTTGGGATAAGGTCCCACCTTGGGACCAGATGTTCATGGGTTTAAACCCAGCCGTGTCCTTTGGAATTCTTCTTGAGCAATAAAAATACTTAGCACAACTTCCTTTGGAGGAAAGGTAAAGCTATCGGTCAAGTGTCAATTGTGGCATGTAAAACAACCCTTGAAGGTATGTGAAAATATCTTTCCTCTCAAAATTGATAGGCCTTTTCGCTCTCACCCATAGAGTTTCTCGTGTACTGATGTAATCAGTAGGTTCAGAAAGTAGCTTAAATAAATAAAATTAATAAACCAAAAATAGTTGGGCTGTATGGTATTCTTTATCTAAGCTTGAGGGAGGCAAGGTATTTAGATAGGTATCTTAATATAAACAAGCCAATAAAACTACGACAATAGTAAAAAAAGAGAATAACAAGTTTTACAATCAAAACGTTTTGCTAGTTTAGCTAATCCCTCTTTACAACTGGCTTCAATATGTCTTCTCTCTCACTCACTGATCAGTCTATTCTCAAGCCCTCCCTCCCCTCTACTCCTCTCTTAGCAGCAGAACAAAGGACAAGACTGTCTATCAAGAGGTTATCAATGATGAGTCACCAGTACCTCACATGGGTGGGGGGCTTTTAACAAAAGATTGGTTTTAATGGAAAAGCTCGGCCTTAAAAAGTATGTGCCTTTGTGTTTATTTCTGTTTTATCCAAATAATTTATATTCTATCATCACTCAAATGAGTGTGTTGGATATTTTTTTTAGTGATGGGACCCTCAAATCCTTAAGGATATTCAAGATTCAAGGATTCGAGACTCAAATCCATAAAAACATATTTCAAATTTTAAAGGGAAATTTGGTTTACGCTATAATACTGCCTATTGGTGGTCCATAGCAAATTATAACTATAGGATGAATGTTATAATAAAGAAAGAAATGTTAACATTTATTTACTGTTTGTATTTTTATCTATTCTATTGTATTTATGTTTCCTCTTATGTACATTTTTTTTCTTTTTCCAAGATTTTTATTTGGCTTTGGGATTTGAAGGTAAATTTGCGATTTGGATTTGTAAAATAGTTGATTCGACCCAACTCTAATGTTTGTACTAATTTAAACCAAAGGTTTAAAGTGAGTGTGTTTATTTCAGATTGGAGGAACAACATCAATCTGAGTTGTCCAGTTACCAGGAAGAATCTAACAACTGTCGGACCGCTTGCGAACATCTCAAGCAAGAGCTTGCCTCAGTGAGGCATGAATTGAGACAAAGGGTAGACGAACTAGGGCAAGGACCCTCGGCAATTCTCAAGAACAACGTGGCTATCCTCAAGGCGCAACTTCAGGAGAAGGATGCCAGGGTCGGGCAACTCTCACAGAACGTTATAGATCTGCAAGTGAGTTGGGATTTTGAGATAAAAGGTGTACTAGATTAAGACCTGCATTGGTGTTTGCTTGGTCTAACGCATCACTCTCATGTTGGACCGGGTTAACCAATTACAGGGAAATCAGGGCTCGAATCTCATTTGGGTGTACCAAGGGTGGTTTTTCCTGAGTAGTTTACCACTCTAACTCCTCACAAACGTGGGTACATTTCCCTTAAAATTCTACTCTGCTCATCTCTAAAAATGTAAACACCATGTCTTACTTCCAATTCAGGTTGTGTGCACTCAGGGACCATACATGTATTACATAACACACTTGAAGGGCGGGGGAGGGGAAGGTTTTAGTTGGCTTGTGGTCTATTTCACCTGTTGTAAGATGAGAGTTTTCTATTATTTTTCTACTCAATCTATATTGTAGTAGAATGAAAAAATAACTCTTTTTCTATTTGTGTAAGATTCAATTGAAGACCTTAGTTCAGTCAGCCGCAAGAGAAGTGAGCAGCAATTCACAGATGGTGGGGCTTGAGTTTGTGGCTCGGGAGGAAGAAGGAGAGGAGGGCAGTACAGGAGGAGAGGATGTCAAAAATCTCAGAGCACAACTCTCCTTTGCCAGAGACAAGATCAAAAAACTTCAAGAACAGTTGAGTGCAAGGTAAGGTTTTTCCCACCCTGACTCTCTTTTCGGGCGTTCAGCATCCCGTACATCCCTAAAAACTCCCCGCCAGCATGACTTTAACATTCAACCTGACTTGCTGCACTTTTCTTGGGTAAATTTTTTCTAACTCACTGTGAAAAATGGGTTTTTGTCTTAACATCAAAGCCAAACCTTTATTTCATCACCAGCGATACTTTTCATAATGACATTTTCAACCTCTTTTGAACGATCCTAAAGTTCCTGACTGCTCACAATGTGATTGTCTCCCTGAATCTGAGTTTGCAGCTGTGGGATGGTGCTTGATGCATTTCCAATTTTTCAGTTAGAATGTCATGACACGATCCCATTGAAATGTTTCACTTGTTCACTATTTCTCAAACAGTCAATTGATAATATGAACACACTGTTACTCTAACTTAGTTCATGTGAACATCTTTACTTCACGTTGAGGGCCATCCTGAATGCTGAGCAACTGTCCTGTCATTTTTTGAGGGTTTCCAATAGTTTTTGGAAACTGGAAGGGGAAAGGAGGGAAAGTCATTATGTTAAGCTCAGTGGGATAAAGCTCATTATAGAATCAAGTTTGTTTATGGTGCCTGCCTCACTGGTCACATTAAGTGCTACATAGTTTCTTGCTTGTGCCTCGAGTGATCATCATCATCATCATCATTATCATTAACAACTTCCAGCAACTGACTGGGTCTGTTTGGAACATAAGCTTCTCCACCGTCTCCTTTACTCCCACCACCTCTCTTCCTCCACCTTGTCCCAGTCTTCTCTTTCCTCCACACTTCTCCTTACTCTCTTCAACCATCTGTCATGTCCCTTAGTCTTTCTTTCGGTCTCATACCGCCCATCTACCCCCCTCCACTCCCCCCTTCTCCTTTATATCCAACATCCTCCTAGGCCTTGCCCTAAAGTAACATTTTTTAAACAAGAAATTGCAATAGTTTGAGAAATGCCGCTAAATTGACCCCTTGTTTGTTATTAATTCCCACTCCCATCCAGCAACCCACAATGTAGGCCTTCATTGTCAGCAAATATCAAATTAAACAAGGTACTTTACATAATTCATCTTGTTTACAATCCACTAATCATTGTTTTTCTTCTTATCGCGTCACTTGATAACTGTAACAAAAAAAATCAACATGGTGTGAAAAGAACTGACATAATTAGTATTAACACTAAACTCTTACACTTAAGTAGGTGTGTGCAAAGTCCACTTGATTATATCAAAGCTAAGCCAAATCAAATTACACTAAACATTCATGAAGCGGAATTGAAGTGTGAATAATTTTACAAAGTATTGCAAAATGTTAAGAATATTTTGGCCTAAGATGATAAATCAAGAAATATTACATCATGCTGTCAATATCTGCATGTTTTCATCACGTGGAAATTAATTTATAACAGAACAAAATTACAAAAATTGAACATAAATTTGTAGTCTTCAGTATTTTTATCTACTTGACTTTGTAGATGTTTAAGCAGATTAATTTTTTTATTAAGTAAATTGAAAATTGACGAATTTTCAAAGTGAAGTCAGAAGTTTTTGAAGTTTTGCACACCTCTACACTTAAGCTTATTTTCAAACATTCATATTTGAGATTCATGATTCACGGGGGAAATGATAACACATCAGATTAGAGATTTGTACAAAACTATTATTTAGAGAAATCTGTTCAATCTCTGAACTGTATACATGTAATATTGTAAAGTAGCTTTTATGTAACAAATTTGTTCGACCTAGTTTTTGTATTTGTTGTTTGTTCTTTGGATGTTCCTGCCATTTATGAGGGTTTCCCTTTGTTTTTGAGAGTTGTTGGGGAGGGGGTAAGAGGGGTGTTTGTTTTTGGAGAGTGTGTGAATCAGTTTGGCACAAAGTTAGTTCACATGAGGTATCTGCCTCAATGGGTGCACCAAGTGTTGCATGAATAGTTTATTGCATGCGAGTTGTTCAGGTGGTACTGGCCCTAAATTGGTCTCTTTTATAAAAAAAACTTGCAAGAATTCGTAAGATATCACTGGACCAGCCCCTTGTTTCCTATTTCTTCCCACGCTAAACCAGTAACCCAGAGAATGGGCCTCCATTGTTGGCAAACCTCAAATTGCATGAGGTTAAGCTATTCATATCTCAACTTGATTTCAAATACAGTCCACTTTCCTTGTTTTTGCGGGTTACTTTAATGTTTGTTGATGTTTAACAAAATCTGTTCTTCTCAATAAAAGAGCATTTGATAATTGAACTATTATTTAGAGAAATCTGTTCAATCTCTGAACTGTATACATGTAATATTGTAAAGTAGCTTTTATGTAACAATTTGTTCAACCTAGTTTTTGTTTTAATTTACATTGTTTTTGTATTTGTTGTTTGTTCTTTGGATGTTTCCTGCCATTTCTAGGGGTTTCCCTTTGTTTCTTAGAGTTGTTGGGGAGGGGATAGGAGGGTTGTTTGTTTTTGGAGAGTGTGTGTGAATCAGTTTGGCACAAAGATAAGTTCACATGAGGTGTCTGCCACAATGGGTGCACCAAGTGTTGCATGAATAGTTTATCGCATGCGAGTTGTTCAGGTGGTACTGGCCCTAAATTGGTCTCTTTTATAAAGAAACTGCAAGAATTCGAACGATATCACTGAACCAGCCCCTTGTTTCCTATTTTTCCCCACTCTAACCCAGTAACCCAGAGGATAGGCCTCCATTGTTGGCAAACCTCAAATTGCATGAGGTTAATTTATTCATATCTCAATTTGATTTCAAATACAGTCCACTTTCCTTGTTTTTGCGGGTTACTTTAATGCTTGTTGGTGTTTAACAAAATCTGTTCTTCTCAATAAAGGAGCATTTGATCATTGCTTAGTACTTATGAGGACCACTTGATAAGCATTTAATACATACGTAGACCTCAACATAATATACATGTTTACTAAGCAGAATATGACAGCTTTTTGATTTGACTTTGTTTCTTATGCGCATTTTCACACGTAATACTAGATACTTAGCACTGCCACACCACGGACCACAATTTAAGACCCTCTGCTGTAAATATTATTTTGTGTGCGTAATAGAAGTCTTCCCTTTAAAGTAGATGTATGCAAGCTATTCAACTATTTTAGTAAATTGTTGGAAAGTACAGTTTTAAAATATTGACGTTCTTTGTGAGATAGGCTGAGAGTGCCAGCAAGGCGGGATGGTTCGGCAGATAGACGCATTTCGGCCAAGGAGGAACTACTGCAGAAGAGAATCAAGACTTTGGAAGGGCTCCTTCAGGAGAAGACAAGGGAACAAGACAAGGAAAAGGCCGACGTAGAATCCCGTAAGATAAAGGTAACTACTAACTCGGACTGTCCATGCAGACCATTGGTAAGAGAGATTGATTGAATCAATGAGCACTTACCCTATTCTTAATTTTACTGTTTATTTTAATTGATAGAACTTTCATCAATTGGGATTTGATAGTTTAGGATCAAGGTGTCTAAAATCATGATATTAAGATTAATTCTAAAATTTTTCAATATCTTTAATATTTGAGGGTCTTTAGGTATCAAGGAATCAAGTTTTATTATATTTGTAAGAAGATACAGGGAAGATGGATAGAAATATATAAAAGGGAACAAACACTGTTATCCTATCACTCTTTACCAATTTCCTTTTTCTCCCCTTTGTGTTTTTGGTTTCCTCTTTTAGGAAGTTGCATTGAGTGTTTAAAACTCCCTTCTGATGAGTTATGATAGAATAAAACCTAGGTCATACGATTGGATGGTAACAATGGATTTTATTCAAGAGTCAGCCATTACTTCTTTGTCCAATGGCAGCATTGTAAAGTGTGAACTGTGTTCTTCTTTTCACTGTAAAAGCCAAATATGTCTCTATCCATCTTTCCTATACCTTCTTCTTAATATAACAATATGTACCGTTCAAAGTGGAAAGATGTTTTTCTTAAAGTAATCAAGTTTGACATGCCTAGATAATTTGCAACCTAATCACAGAATACTTTGTTTGCATTTATTGTCTTACAAATATGAATTACCACAACAACTCCTACCTGCCTCTGAATCCCTCTATTTGGTTACATGCCTGGTCTAGAATAATTTGTTTGCAAACATATTATATTATATTTGGAAGAAGGTATAGGAAAGGTGTATAGAAACTTATAAAAGGGGGACAAACACAATATGGCCTTTACAATGAAAAGAAGAACACAGTTCACACTTTACACTGCTGCCAATGGACAAGGAGGTAATGGTTGCCTCTTAAAGAGAATTTATCGTCATCGCCCAATCCCCCGACCCAGGTTTCATTCTATCGGAACTCATCAGGGAGGAGTGTGAAACGCGCAACGCAACTTCCTAAAAGAGAAAACCAAAAAANGACAGATAAATTGAAGCAGTTGGTGAAGGACAAGTCGATCGAGTTGGACAAACTGGAGTCCACCATCACCAGCCTCAAGGATACAGTGACCAGGCTGGAAAGAGAGAAGTTAGTTTTAGCATCCAGGCTCAAATCTACTAAAGGTAAATCTATTATTATTTTTAATTCAATACTAGGCTGAGTTTTTATTCATGCATTCATGACTAATAGTAAATAGTGCATTTTGCAGTGTTTAAATTCTGATTTAAATCAACACTTTTTTATTAATAGAAAATGGCCTATTTTCTTAGCACAACAAGATAAGGTCATTAAAAATACTCCAATAAAGAATTTCCTAAAAAAAAACACGATAATTAAACTTTCTCTTTTGAAACTTGAAATTAACCTAATTTAAGGTGTTTGCCTGTACTATTTTATTATTGTTGTGAATATTATGGTAGACCTATTTCTCAGTAACGAAATCAAAATTGTAATTTGTAATATTTCTCTTTTATTTTCCATCATATATACAATCTACGGGTGAACGAGGTCCTAACGCCCGGGAAAATGTCGGGAATTTATCCATTTCCATAAGTCAGGCGATGTTATATGCAGTTATTGCTGACACATCCTTGTTAATAGACGAGTTTTTGTAATTAACATGATTATGTTTTGGTATCGAGTGTTTTCGACCAATTGGGACCTAGATGGAGTACGAAAACGACTTGAGTTGTTTGTCATAAACAAAAAATGGCGGTTGGGGTAGAGTAGATCTTATAGCTTCTAGGTTAATTTATGTAGACCTACAGGTACTTCAAATCAACGAATAATGAACTATTTAGATTTTAACCTTAGTTAGATTGGTGTTTATTTTGAATAGTCCTAGTAATTATACAACATATCAAGCTTAAACACATTTTTTTTTAAAAACCACAGAAAATATAAAGTTCATATGTGAAAGTAAATAGGGCTAGGTCATGTAATAATAGTCACTCTCTTTTATCCATAACTAAACAATTTTTAAGTAGATACCTACTTACTGTCATGTATTTCTAGATAGTAAGAACTGTCCATTTTAAATTACATAATGTATAACTTAAAATCCATTGCTTATGAAGTTATACTTATTTAAATGTAACATGAGGTGTGAAGCTGTTTTGAAATCTAATTTTTAACTTCGTTCTTTCTTTGAAGTCTTAACATTTCACTGTACCTTCTTCTTTTTTTCTAAAATTTTTCAGGAGTTTTTTTTTACTACTACACAGTGTACATTTATTTCTTCATGATTTTTAAATGGTTTTTACTTTGGCAATGATTCTTGTTGTTTCTTTCTAAGAATATAAAAACGTCTCCTCTGTTGCTACTACTTTTGCTAGTATTTTCTATGTTTTTCCCTCCATTCATTTTTCATATGATTTTTAATCTGATTATGGTAACACGTCATCATATATAAACTTTAAAGAGTTCTCAGAAAGTTAAATAGGTGTAAAAAATTGTTTTCTTACAATAATTTGGATTTTATTTTGTTTTAATCATCTAGCAGAGTAATATGCTAACTAATTAAAGCAATAGTTGACCTATTGTTAAACATACAAATACTAAAGATTAAATGTCCAGAACTAAGTTTTTTATCTATGATTTTTATTTACTAAGTCTTACTTCCCATTCGGGTTGTATGTTTAAGTACTAATTACGCTAATGGGCTAGAAATTGGAAAGGTTAAATATATAGAAAGTGAACACGCATTTTGCGGGGAGGGAGAGTGGAAAACCATTTAGGAAAAACCACCCCCAGTTCACCTGAATGATATTCGAATCTTGATCTCCCTGTCCTCGGCAGTCTGGCTCAACTCGAAACTAGCGCGTTAGCCAACTACACCACCAAGGCGGGTTTTTGGTCGTTTTGTGCCATTTTTCTTAAATAACAATTTTAAGCAATTGGTAGAAGGAATTGTGTAGAATTGTGTAGTTGTGAGAGTGAAGAACAAAATTATATTAATATAATTAATTTACATATTTTTTTTTATCTTTGTTCATAATGATATCATAAATTTGACAAAGAAATTAGAATTTGTAGTGGCACTAAGGTTTAAACAATATTTATTTTAAATTAAGTTTGAAATATTTTCATTTTAGCTAAAATTTTACATTTTGAAAGATTCAAGGATTCAAATTTGTATTTGAGATTCGGAAGAATATTTAAGATTCATTTTAGACCCATCTCTAGTTAACACCAAAGGAGCCTACTAAAAGGAAATACTGTTACATGGAACCATGTTCCAGGCAGTGAAAGCTCTGAGATGGAGAAATTGGAGCTTGAGCGATCAAAGCTGCAAGTGGAGGTGACAACTTTGAAGAACAAACTGGAGATGCAGCAGCGCCAACGCCGGGGGTCTGGGTGCCGCCATCTTGGAGGAGAGGCTGGAGGCTCAGCAGAGGAGGATAGCAGCTCTCGAGCTTGCCAAGAAGGTCTGTTGAGCTTACTCACCGCTGGATTGTGGGGTCCAAAAGTATGGTTTGTGAGACCCACAAATAAATGAGATGAGTTATATGATCAGGGTTCATGAATCCTTGAGTATATTTGAGATTCAAAAATAAAATTTAAACCAATATTTAAATTTTTTTTCAAAATTTTCATTTGGAATTTGTTTTAGATCTATAATATTTCTTATTGGTGGTTAATCTATTTGGAAGAAGGTATAGGAAAGGTGGATAGAAACATATAAAAGGGACACAATGTGGCTTTTACAATTAAAAGAATACAATTAACACTTTACACTGCTGCCAATGGACAAAGAGGTAATGGTTGCCTCTTAAAGAAAATCAATCACCATCGCCCAATTCCCAGATCTAGGTTTCATTCTATCAGAACTCATCGGGGAGAAGTGTGAAACGCACAACGAAACTTCCTAAAAGAGGAAACAAAAAAACCCAAAAGGGAGAAAATGTAAAATCGTAAAGAATGCTAGGACACATAAATAGGAACATGTATAAGGTATCAAATAAAGGACAAACACAGGAAAAGGAGATTGGATGTCAATATATAATATACCTCTATAAGTAAAACCTGTTTTCGCTTTATGTGGTAATTGTATTATATTTGAAAGAAGGTATAGGAAAGGTGGATAGAAACATATAAAAGGGACAAACACACTATGGCCTTTACAATGAAAAAAAGAACACAGTTCACACTTTATATTGCTTCCAATGGTCAAAGAGGTAATGGTTGCCTCTTATAAAGAAAATCAATCGTCATCGCCCAATCCCCCGACTTAGGTATCATTCTATCGGAACTCATCAGGGAGGAGTGAGAAACACACAACACAACTTCGTAAAAGAGGGGGTTAATTATACTAAAATCTTTACCAGACCACGGGCTATTGATTTAACACTTAACTGAGTGTATGAATGTTATAATATTTCAATTTTAGCAAAAAAATTGACATTTAATTACGATTTTTGTTGACCTCCGTGGTCTTCTATGCTCACCCTTGGACATAATGTTCGCGGGTTCAAATCCAACCGGGATAGCCAGATTTTTCTTGAGTGATACAAATCTGTGGCACGTCTTCCTTTGTAGAGGAAGCAAAATCGCTGGGCCTGTGTCGATTGTGGCATGTAAAAAACCCCTTGGAGGTGTGTTAAAATACCTTCCCCGGCAAAATTGGTAGGCCTTTTCATTCTCGTTCATAGAAATACAATAAGTTGTTTAAGATGGTTAGTGTTAACCGGCTTTCTAAGTCTCTAGTATCTTCATATGCATTATAGTCCAACTAACAGGCACAACATCCACCCCCCAGACCTTTAATGCCATAACTGAAAGGGTAAACTCACATTTCACCAATGATACATTTTTCGGCCATGTCGGGAATCGAACCTGGGACCCTTAGCTCAGTAGACAGACATGCTACTGACTGAGCTAAGGTGTCAGTCAGACCACATAAATAGATAAAAGTTATTATTTCTAGTTCCTTTATGTTTATATCCACCTATTCTGTACCGTCTTACACATATAATATTTCTAGTTTATATAATTATGTTGGGGTGACACCTTAGTTCAATTGGTAACATGTCTGCCTACTGAGATAAGGGTTTCAGGTTCTATTCCTGGCATGGCTGAAAATTGATCATTGATGAAAATATGGGTTTACCCTCTCACATTGATAAATTAACTGCCGGAGACTGATTGTTTTGCCTGTCCTAGACCTAAGTTATATTATAAGGCATATGAAGCTATGACAGGCCTAACAAGCTAGTAGTGGAAAATATATGGCTTGAATAATAAACTGACCCAGGCTACAGCCTGGAAACAGTGTTGGATGTAAAATTATTCTGTTATGTTCCTATATTTTTTTTTAGGTTTTATTAAAAAATTTCAAATTAAGAATAATCAAATTCAATTTTAAGATAATATTCTATAAATAACAGTCTTTCACTCTCCCCTTTAGAGATATTAAATTTAGTTAAAAATCTGGATTGGATTTGAAGCAAAGCTTGAAACATGCGAAGCAAACTGATTTGAAAATGTGAAGGTCATTGTTGGGGTCAAAATCAAAGTGCAAGAGGTTTTACCTTAACTTTAACTTTGACTTCAATGTTTTGAAGCTCTGAACACAGCTACAAATTATGTCAAAATCTCTTTATGTTGCTTTGAGAAACCTTTATTTAACTAGAATTTTACCGACCGTAGGGAAACCTGGTTGTGGCTGAAGAATTAGAGAAACTGAAAGAAAGCAACTCCACTCTGCATAAAGCCAACCTTCGTTTGGAGAGTGAGAACTTGGAATTAAGGCTGGATAACGAAAGATCTCGAACTGACACTCCAAGACTGCGAGAGCAAATTCAGCACTTAGAGAAGTAAGTTATCTAATTAGCAAATATAATTTTCTAGTCTTAAATTACACTTTTTTTTTTTACAAATATAAAGCTACAATATTTCATGTATTTTTAATTTATCTCCACCCCTTGGAGGGAGAAGTATTGTTATTGTCAAAAAAATCGAACTCAAGATATTGATAAATATCGATGTTTCTTGACCCCTTGAAACAGTAAAAGTTGTTTTTATGATGCCATCTGTCTGTATTTTGTATTAAAGGCTAAACTATTTTGCCAATTGGGCTGAAACTTGATATCTAGGTTCTAAGGCTTTCATAAGGTTTTCTTGAAGGGTTTTGGAATTTGATATATAACCCTAAAGGGTAGTTTGCTGATGCGCAGAAAGAGAAAAAAAACTTTCTAAAAATTTGTTCTATAGATTTTGATTAAATTTTGTATCTAAGCAATGATTAACATTACAAATGAAATGACAATTCTCATTTTCCCATAAGATGACATTAAGGGTACTTTAGAGGAGCAAATTTGATCATATATCTGCCACTATTTGAGATACTAACTATCTTATCATTGTAAAGATGTAGTACTATTAAAGATACAAATATTTTATTTGAAATGTATTTTTTTTTATAAAACCAACAGTTTCTTAGCTATAAGCATATATACATAATTTGTTTTATGCAAGTTTTTGAAATATGAAGTTGAGTGTTGCTACCCACTTCATTGGCCATGCTCTAATCTTGCAGTAGACTAGACTGCTGATGACAGGGAGATTGAGGTTTGAATCTTGCTCAGGTGTAATAGGATGGGTTTTTTTACAAAATGATTTTTCACTCTCCTTCCACACAAATACGGGTACATTTTACATAAATAACTTCCTCATTCCTAATACCATTAGCGTAATTAGTAAATAAGTGTATGTATGATCCAAACGAGTAGTAAAATGGGATGCTAAAAAAAGTTATTTGTTATACACTTTGGCAGATAGAGATGTTTCTCTGGTGGGGTGTTTCTACAAATATTTATGTTATTTTCTTTCTTAAATTTTCCGAGTTTTTTGTTATTTTGTTTTTTAAATCTTCCTAGTTTTTAGTAACTGTCTCTATTATGAGATAAAAGAGAATGTCTGTGTGGTGCAGGCTACCATTTATTTCTTACCGCAATTTGGCCCGCTCTTTTGACTTTGAAGAAAAATTGTGGACATCGCACAACCTTACCTGATACTTGTACAAACTTACATGTCACATCATTAATTATTATATTCTTTGCTAATTCTAGATATGTAACTTTGTTACAAACAGAGAACTTGAATCAGAAGAAATCTTCAAGTTTAGACGAGGACACAACTTCTGACGTGAGTAATGTTTCATTCATCAAAACAGCTATATGATGTTTTCTTTTCCAAAATGGTTTACGACTCTTCATCTTCACAAATATGGGTACACTTCCTCTAAATTATACCTCTTGTATCTATGTCATAATAGTATAGTTTAAATTTGTATACAATCTAGGGAGATATTTAGTAATGAATAAAATGATAAAGTATTAGGAAAAAAGTAGAACACAAATAAAAGAAAAGACACTAACACAAATTTACACACACTTCAATATTTCGATGCTATTAAAGCACCTTCCTCAGGAATTAGTAGTAATTAGACTGAAGAGGATGTTGTCTTCAATGATGCCAACTTGATTGGAAAGGATGAAAACTTCTCTGATGAAGATTAAATTCCCTGAAAGTTTGTCATTTACTGTGTGGATGGTAGGTGGTGCTGGTGTAGTCTCTGGGTAGAAATTAGCGAATATTTAGGTTGGGTGGTTTTCTAGACTTTGTGATCCATTGATGTGCCAGTTCCCATCTTCTTAACTGAGACATATTACATTGTGTCTTGTGGAGTGATTTTAACACCTTGACAGTGTAGCAGTCTTCAAAGTTGAGGTTATGATTGGAGGCGTGTGCTGAAACTGGTTTTTCTGGATTCTTAATTTTGGTGTCATGGCGGTGTCCATTCATGCGTTTACGTAGAGTTTCGGTGGTGAGGCCAACATATTGTGCAGTACATTGTTGGCATTCTAGTTGGTAAATTAGGTTACTGGACTCACATGTGTGACTGCCTTTGATAGTATAGATGGAGTTGGTGATGTTGCTAGAGAAAGTGGTTGCTGGATGATGTATTTGGCAGGTTTTGCAAGCTGTTTTGTTGCAAGGTTGAGAGCCTTGTTGTGGTTGAATGAAGGTTGTGTCATTTTCAGTTATGAGTTTAGGGTGTACCAGAAGATTTCTAAGTGATGGAGGCTGTTTATACACAAGGACTGGTGGTTTTTTGAGAATATTGTTGGTGCGGCTGGATGCTTCCAATATGTGAAAACCCGAAGCTAATATTTTATTTATCTTTTGTAGGCCTGGGTAGTACTTAGTCACTAGAGGTATAGTATCGGGTTTTTCAGGTTTGGGTGATTGTGAAGTTTCAGCTAGTCGAAGTAGGTTATTAATGAGAGGTTTAGGGTATCCCCTCTCTGTAAAGGCTTCTTGAAGGTTTTCCAGGTGGGTTTGAAGACTTTCTGGATCGGAGGAGATGCGGTGAGCCCGTATGGCAAGACTGTATGGAATAGATCTTTTAGTGTTGAATGGGTGGCAGCTATCAAAATGCAGATATTGTTGTCTATTAGTGGGTTTAAGATGTACCGAAGTTTTGAAGTGGCCATCTGACAGCCTAATGTCCACATCGAGAAATGTTGCCTGGTCGTGGGATTGATTTGAGGTGAACTTCAGAGCCGAAAAGGAGTTAAGGTCATTTAAAAATATGGTAAGATGGTCTTGGCCCGCTGTCCACACCATGGATATGTCATCGATGAAGCGAAGCCAGCAACTCAACAAACCACTTTGCTGGCTTCGCTTCATCGATGACATATTCATGGTGTGGACAGCGGGCCAAGACAATCTTGACAAGATTGATACTGTTGCGAGACCAAACTAAAAGAAACAGTTTTACGAGATGGAAGGATATAACCTGGACAAAGCATGTTGATGAAAATTTTGGACTCTGGATCCTCGACAATACTTAGTGGATGGTATTCTTTGACTATCATTTTGATCAGCTGTTGATCTAATAATTTTGATCGATGAGTTGGAATGGGCCTGTTGATACTTACATAGTCTAGTATATTAACCTCTTGTTGTTTAGAGGCCTGTTTTGACGTAGATGGTTGATTAATGTCTGAATTCACTTCTATATCTATAATATCTACATCGTCGACAGTTTGCTCACTAACTAAGTTTAATGTGGATTGATCAACTGATGTTACTGACTTATGAGGAGACTCACTTCTAAAAATGGGTAAAGTAGGATATTTTGCTTTAAGGTGTCTCATTAAGTTTCCAGTAGAACCACAAGCTACACTGACAATTTGTGAACAATACTTACACTTTGCTTTTTTGTCTTCTATTTTGGAAAAGTGATCCCAAGGTTTACTTTTTATTCGTGGCATTTTATTTTTTTAAACAAATATATTTTCATTTAGATACAAATATACCACTGAATAAACTATGTAATTAATCAAAATAAATAAAGAGCTACTTTTAAGAAGTTTTAGATTTGACCCATAAGCATAAATAATATAGTAATAATTAATTTAATAAATTTCAAAAACTTCTCCGTGAAACCAGGTTTTGGATGCTAAGGGAATAACTAATTTACATGGTTTGTTTCTCCAATTTGTACCGGTAACTGACTGATTGAATGCCATAGGTCAGTCACGAACGATGAGCAACTAGTCAAAATCCAACAATGAGCTGCAAAACAAGTATTTGTTCGCGAAAGACTGAACGATAAAAATGACTGGCTCATTTCACTGAACTGAATCACTTTGAACTGTTCTCAACATTGAGCCATTCTGCCGATTAAAAATATATGGTTGCGCGTTGGGTGCCAATTAAAACGTTCTTGAATAATATTGTGAGTTAATTGGTATTTATAGCCCCGTGAATGCCTTACTGTGCGCTCATGCGGTTATAACGATTTGATTACTTCTGAATTTTATTTTAATAAAATAAATAAGACTGTCAATATTGCACACAATTTATTAAGATGATTCTACCTTCGGCACTGAAGATGTAATATTAGATGATACAGTTTTAGTTTAACTACAGATTATTTTCTGTGACATTACATATTCCGTGTTCTGAGTACCGTGTGCTGTGTAGATTTATGTTACTACTATATATTCATACAAGCGGCTTATATATGACCTACTCCTGGCGACAGGTTTTGTGAAGGCTAGCTTCCTATTGGATAGAGGTTGATTTTTGAAAGAAAAAATAAGCTTTATGGTGTAATCTATTGACATTAGTTCTCAAAAGTGTGTAATTCTCCATGGATTAAGTATTGAAAGGATATTTTACATACAATACCTAAAATAAAAATGCAATTCCTCTGATTTTTTTAATATATGAGAGGGGTCCAAATCACTATCTTTACACCATCTCTAGAGTGAAAGATTTGATTCCATTCTCCCTCCAAGCAAATGTGGGTACACTTAATATATATATATATACATATATATATATATATAACCTTCCTCACTCCAAAATCATAAGTGTATAACCTGGACGGGTAGTAAGACACTGTGCTAAAAAAAAGACAAATAAATTAATAGAAGAGATACTGTACTTGATTACTAATTATTCTGATTTTGATGTCTGGTTTGTTAGTCAGTAATTTAATTAATGAATCGAAGTACTGAACAAGGTATTGAGAATTATATCATATAGATTGATTCTCGATTATTTCAATACAGTACGAATTGAGGGTATTAAGTTATCAAAGAATCAAGTTTGACATCCCTACTTTTTGTTTTTTTTGTTTTATCAAACTTTCTTTCTTCATGTCATAAAATTGATTTGATTTTTAAATTAATTCTTGAAAGGCTATTTGCACAGAATTAGTTTAGTGGGCTCGAGTTCTGGAGCTGTTTGTGTGATTCAGGTGCCAACAAAAGGCAAGAAATCTTCTAGTGAGCTGGAGAAGACGATCGTTGTGCTGAAGAGAGTTGTGGAGAAACTTCAGTCAGAAAACAAGAGACTGAGGGAAGGGAAAAAGGCTGATCATTCAAACACTAAGGTGAGTACAGGCCAATTTTTATAGAAAAGCCCTTTTAGAAAGTACAAATATATATGTTTTGTAGCCAACATTGATAACCACCTTCTTAAGAAGCCAAAGGTGGATTCACCCATTTTTCTTGATTTATCTAAGTGTCATTTGGGTGTTCAAAGTATCGAAAAGTTTTGAGTTTTATTTTGAAAAAAGAAAAAAATCCTGCTTTGACAATTACAAAGCATTACCGATAAAAATATTAACAACTTAAATACTCATTTATGTTCAATTATTTCATTTATGTTCAATTATTTCCATTCCAAACTGTTTTATAAAGTACATATTCATATGACAACTCTATAAAGTAATTAAATTGCATGTTACAATAATAATGCCTAAAATGAAATACTTCATGAAAATGACTAGAAATATCTCAAAAATTCAATAAATAAAAAAAAGCAAATAATGGCCCTAAGAAACTAAAAAACCAAACTGGGAATTTATTATTTTCAATAATACTATAATAACCCAAATATAGGTGGCATTCCTCCCTCAAAAAATATCCTTCACTAAGAAATGTTTTGGTTATAAATATTGTTCTTCAATATCAAACTCTGACAATATAAGCTGTTACATTACTAAATTGAATTATAAAATGGTGTTCATTGTAACTATCACTATTTCATTAATTGCATTTAAAATGTGTATGAATTATATCTCTAGTGTTTGAATGAACTATAAGAAAATATAAAGCAAACGCCAGCTCAAATGTAAA
The DNA here is from genome assembly GCA_902141385.1 of Timema californicum. Lineage (NCBI taxonomy): Eukaryota > Metazoa > Arthropoda > Insecta > Phasmatodea > Timematidae > Timema > Timema californicum. The sequence goes on from CABFOW010003338.1 coordinate 44,301, forward strand.
AAAAGGAACTCTATAAACCATACATTTACTTTCTTTACTTTCAAAGGACGTTTTCTCGTCTCGTTCTCGTGTCTCGATACTTTTTTTATATTCTTGTGTCAAATTTTTAAAAAAATTCTCGCACATCCCTAAAATGAAGATGTTTGAGCAAGAATTGAGCTACATAAAATAGTAAACGAAGCAAGATTGAGATAATATGGTCATATAATGAGGATGGAAAAGTATAAGATCTCAAGGATAGTGATGAAGGTGAAGTAGGTAGGAAAAAGACTGCAAGGGAAACAAAGAAAGAGATAAAAGGAGCAGATAACAGTAAGTGTGCAAGTGAGAGGAAAAGAATGAACAAGTGTAAAGGAGGAAGAATGTCTCGAGGACAAAGAGAGATGGTGGCATTTTACCAAACTGACCTGACCACAGGCTGGAAACAGTTCATGGTGGTGAAGAAGTATTTCAAACATATAGGCGCAAGCCCTATTCAATAAAACATTTATTTAGATCATTTCAGTGTATACATTTATATATATAAACACAATATAATATATTTTCCAGCATAAAAGCACTAACTCAAATGTATTCAAACATTGATTTAGCTTAGACAATTTTTTGGATTAAAGGAAACACACACATATTCCAGAATTTTTTATATAAAATTTTTTTTTTGCATAATAAATCAAATAATGCTTCATTAGATAATAAACTTAGTAGGGCTAGGCAAATGCCGATTACTGATATGTTCAATCTTTGAATAACTTTGTGATAGTTTTGAAAGAGCTATTATATTTCATTAATAATTTATATTAGCAGTTGACCATTTTCGATGTATAACAAAGAGGTCTAGAACACTTCCCCCTTCCCCTTTTTTGAATAGTTGCTTCAGCATATCTTAATGTTTTATTATGATTTGTTTTTTGTGTTTATTAATATTTACTCTAAGAATTTAATGTACAAAAAATTATGCATAGTCAAAAATAGTATGTGTGTTGTTTTGCACCTGTAAAGAAAATAAACCAAGTTATCGGCATCAGTGATCGACTACAAATTATTGGCATCGAACTAATTGGGAAAAGGGCTGATCAGACTAGTCCTAACATTTAGTTTTATTTATACTCGGTGACCTCAACAGTTTTTGAATATTTGTGATGGACATTGCGAAAATTTACCAGCAATTTTTTACTTCATTCAAAATATAATATAGCTCTATAGCGAAAACTTTTTTTCAATTTGAGATAATTGTATTATATTTCATTTAATAAAGTTTCTAATTAAATAATGTGGTTCTCATATCAAATATTAAATAACATTTGAGATCACTGTTTTAAAAAATTAAGACTAAATGTATCTACTGAAATATTTTATTTAGTTTACAGGGCAAAAGAGTTTTTTTTATGATAAAAACTGCAAAAATACATACTTTAATTTTTATTTCTTCCTGCCTAAATATACACCACTAAAATAAATTCGCACCATCTACCATTTTTAAGTTTGTTTTTTTGCATCCATTACTCTGACCAGCCTGCGTACCGGCTGGCTAGGCCTGTCATAGCTTCATATGCCTGACTATCTATCTTAAGACTAGGACAGACACAATATCCAGTCCCCGGCTGTTAATTTATCAATGTGACAGGGTAAACCCATACTATCATCAATGATAAATTTTCGGCTATGCTGGAAATCGAACCCGGTATCCTTAGCTCAGTAGGCAGACACACTACCGACTGAGATAAGGTGTCGGACCACCATTTTTAAGTACAATTTTATTTGGAATAGAGCACTAGGCTAAATCACGGTTTAGATTAGGAGGGATAGCCAGCACACTTGCCTTGGTGATACTGGAGTAGAAATTGTTTAGGTAGAACACTAAAAAACACACAAACACATTTTTAAGGACAGGCTTTCACTGTCACAGACAGTTTCATCAGGTCAAGCGAGTAGATAGTCTTGTATCTTGACCTGATGAAGCTGTTTGTGACAGTGAAAGCCTGTCCTTAAAAATGTGTTTGTGTGTTTTTTAGTGTTCTATCTAAACAATTTCTACTCCAGTATCACCAAGGCAAGTGTGCTGGCTATCCCTCCTAATCTAAACCATGAGTACAATTTCAAAAAATTATGTCTGGATTGCCACTCATTGACATGAATATGAGAACCTAATGAGAGTATATTGTTATCCTAGGAATCTGTAGAGAAGCTGCGTGTGGAACTGTTGTCTCTGCGTGTGGAGAGAAAGAAGCTAGAGGATCGCTGTCTGGAAGGAGTTCAGACAACTACACAACTGGAGGGAGAACTGGCCACTTCCAGGAAACATATCAAGGCTCTGGAAGATAGGCTACAGGCCGTGCAAGGTGAGTGGCTCTCACCTACTTGAGGGCTTACCAAACATAGGCTACAGGCCGTGCAAGGTGAGTGGCTCTCACCTACTTGAGGGCTGACCAAACAGAAAATAGACTTGGAGATCAAACAACCTACCATTCACATCTTTATCATGGCAGTGAAATATGGACTCTTCTAAAACCAGTTGCAAACAGATTGACTGAGATTAAAATTTGATTACTTGCAGACCCATAGGAATAGTAAAATATTACAATTTATGTTGTGGTAATGCCCATTTGTGCTGGTGACTGTTATAGAATACTCACACTAGGCTTTATATTGTTTTTAGAAGAAAAAAACTGTATTTAATTACTGACATAATAACGTTATATACATTTCTTAATTTTCCTTAAAAAGTTAAATTTTTAATGCATTATTGTCAAAAGTGCCTTAATAATCATGGTATGTATGAGAGAGGGATATTGGTTAATGATCTGTGAAGTTTTGATAGTATCAATATCAACTCGAATTTTATATTATTCAATTTGATAACTTGAATCAAACCAAACTAGAAAAAAAATTGGTAAGGTTTAAGCTATTCCAAATATCACAATTTGCCTAACATATGTTAATCTCTTTTTAACAACAATTACAACAATTCTTCTAAGGTAAAGTAAATGCTTATTAATTATATTGACCGAAAAATAAGTCAAACTTTTCCCCCAAAAACGGGCTTTAAAACCTTCATACTAGGATCCAAATTTATTCTAAGGTTTTTTATTTGTAACTCTTTTTATTTAACACAATAATTTTATCATATTTAGCAAGGATATGATTCAATTTGAACTCAAACCATTTGCTTCGCAGATGTCTAGTAGTTGACATTTTCTTTTAAATGCATTATAAAGGTTTAACGCATACTATAAGGACTATAACTGAGCATCGTTCCCAGGTACCAGTACAGAGCAACGAAACTCGGACACACAGGAGTTGCTGCTGGTGAGGACTCAGCTGGTTCACAAGTCCCAACTTCTGGAGAAGGTCAAGTCCCTGCTCAAGAGGGCAGCAACGAAGGAGAAGACTCTGCAAGAGCAGGTAACACAGGGCTGCTCATTGATCATCATTCTGAACAAACGTTTCACAGTGAGGCAGGCCTCTGATCCTGCTTTAAGATAATACTTAATGAAGTCTCTAAGGAAAATCTCTTTTCGCTCTTTGGGGTAGCTGGTAATATATATTTGGCAGGTAGAGGAAACGTAGATTGAAAACACACGAAAGGAACAAACACAATATAACTTTAAAATGAAAATATGAACACAGTTCACACTTTACATTGCTGCCATTAGAAAAAGAGGTAATGGTTGCCTTTTTAAGAAAATCGATCGCTACTGCACACTCCCCTGACCTAGGTTTCATTCTATTGGAGCTCATCAGGAGGGAGTGTGAAACGCACAACGCAATGTCCTATAAGAGGAAACCAAAAAACCTGAAAGGGAGAGAAAGGAAATTAGTAAAGAATAGTTGGAGACCTGGATATGAACATTTAAAAAGCATATTTCATTCTATTGGAACTCATCAGGAGTGTGAAACGTACAACGCAATGTCCTATAAGAGGAAACCAAAAAACCTGAAAGGGAGAGAAAGGAAATTAGTAAAGACTAGTTGGAGACCTGTATATGAACATTTAAAAGGCATAAGATAAAGGACAAACACAGGAAAGGCTGTTTCACACTCCATCCTGATGAGTTCCAATAGAATTAAACATAGGTCAGGGGAATGGGTGGTAACAATCAATTTTATTCAAGAGGCAAACATTACCTCTTTGTCCAGTGGTAGCAATGTAAAGTGTGAACTATGTTCTTCTTTTCATTGTAAAAACCATAATGTGTTCATTCTTTTTATATGTTTCTATAAACCTTTCCTAAACCTTCTTCCTAATATTACCTCATTTATGTAAAAAAAAACTCTTAAATTTTAATATTAAACTTGCAACAATTTTAACTTATTCTTTTTTTACATTTCATTCTATTTACTGTCGTTCTTTTAACTCTTTGATCTAATTTATTAAAAATATATTTTCAAGTGTAACATTAATCCTTAAATATTTGGTAGCCCGGTTTAATTGTAACAAATTAATATTTCACTAAATAATTTTGTAATCAAAGTGTCACATTTAAAACATCATAGCTTCGCACGTTTAACTAGTCTAAGACTTGATTACCAGGTTCAATTACCTTGTACAGGCTGTAATTTTTCACTTAATTGAATAACTTTTTTTTTGTTCTTCCAGGTGCGTATTCTTCAAAGCTTAGTACCTGCAGGTATTCTGCAAGAACATCAACTTAATTCTTTGTCCTCTGAGAGTTTCAATACAACATAGTAACTCTTGCTATTGAAATTTAATATGACTATGCTGGTCCATAGTTATCCTCACTTTCAACAATTTATTGATCTCAACCATAATATCAATATATTTTGATATTTGTAACAATGTTTCTAATTGTGGCGATAAACTAATGGTGTGTGTTTTTTATTCGACTGTTTTATATGAATTTTCAATTACCGATAATTGTGATATTTTGTACATTTATTGTAATAGAATAGTTAATTATAAAATAAATATTATTTGAAACATAATCAGCGTGTGTTATTAGAGGTATTTAAGTAGGGATCGACATCTCGCTCGTTTATTGGTCACTGTTCCTGGTTACAAATCCCTAGGTCCTAGATTCGATNCTTAAATGAAAAAGTAGCGGCTACGGTCTAAAAAACAGGTTAATGGCTGGAGGGTTTTATTGTGTTGAATACATGACACCCTCAATCCACAAATGTTGGAACTATCTTCAACAACATGCAGCGGCAGCTAGGTCGATATAGCTTGCTTGCAGGCTGACACCGTGGAGTTTTTTTATATGGTAATTTTAAAATGTGATCCTCATAAGTGCACCTGTCTCTTTTTACTAGTGCTGTGCTAAGAATACCTTTTCAATTGAAGGTCACAGGAGAAGAAGGGGTAAAATCACACAACACACATTTTCCAAGTCACCAACTTTTATATCTCAAACCCCATAAGAACCCTCAGCAAATAATTTTGTTGTAACATTAATTTAAATTTGACAAATGCCTCTTTTAATCCTAATCTAACATTAGAAAGGTCTCATGATTGTCTAACAGGTGGCACCACTAGCTTGATTCAAGTTAAAACTAAACCTACTCCTTTATCCCTTGTACCCTTCAATTCAAATCGAATATATCAAATATTTTCAAAGCTGAGTCAAAGTTCAAATATTATATTGTTGCTTATTTTATGCTTGGAAAAGATTATAAATTGTACCTAATTATGTTACCTTGTACTTTAAAACTAGGAGTTTACGAGCTCAAGTTATTTTGATTCAGGTCATTCTTGAGCGAGTTTCTTATGAAACTTTCGAGTATTGAGCCTAGACGGCCTGGGTTTAATAAATAAATATTTTAATACCTTAACTATATAAATAAAAAACATACATTTAAAAAAATTCTGTTTTATGAAATAAAACTGAAATATTAAAAAGTTTTAAAATCTAAGATTGCTTATTTTTAAATGATTAAAAAAGTTATTATGAACAATTTAATGTTAAGGATTTGAGTCTCGAATATCTTAGAGGATTTGAGGGTCCTATCCTTATTTTTTTTAAATTGATAACCTCACTATTCCCTGTCCATCTGGAGTGCAGATGTTTACTTGATGCTGGCCTCTTATGATAGAGAACAATCGGAGCATTAATATTTATTTATTTGAGTTATTTAACATGCATTTTCTAAATCGACTGATTATATCAGCACACGAGAATTTCTTTAGGTCTTCCCAATGGTATCTTTCCATTGGGTTTGCTAGTCATTATCCTAAATAAGATCCTAAAATCTCTCATTCATGCTTGGTGTCCTTCCCACCATAATCTACGAGACTTGAATATTCTAACAATGTCCTGTGATGTTACGTAACATACTCTACACTCCAGTTTTTGGACCAAAAATCTTACCAAGCGCCTTGTTTTCAAACACCCCAAATTTGTTTTGTCACGTAAGGTGAGAGACCATGTTTCACACCCATAGAGAACACCTGATAAAATTATTGATTGTATATTCTGAGTTTTATATTCCTTGACAGCAGGAAAGATGTCACAACTTACTGAGTCATAGCACATATTTCTTGACTATTCTTTTTCTAATTTTCAATCCAATATTGTTATTGCTTGTTAAAATTGTTCCTAAATATTTAAGCTCACTAACCCTGTAAATTTGATGAAGAAAGCTCACCTAGGGAAAGAGGAAAAATGTGGGAAGAATCCAATGCACAAAGGTGACATCTTCTTCCTTTCTTCT